>CAJHZI010000227.1:15000-120060 GCA_905160935.1 Enchytraeus crypticus | reverse complement strand
AATGATCAACTATGTTGATATCTATCACCTTTAATACCATACGTTTAAGCCGTTAGGCAAGTTGGACCATTATCCATATAATCATATACTGAATGTCCGAGATTTTACTTTCAAATCAGTGCGGCTGGGATTCGAACCCACGGGAGTTCAATTCGCCTCAGGATCTATCATTTAAAACTTCGTGACGTTACCTCCGACCGGCAATAGGAATGTTAGATGACTTAATGATTCATTCATATGTGGACATTCAAGTTGCAAACGAAAGACAGAGCAGAGATCCTGAAATTCGGAACTTTGGCCGAACCGAACCGAACCCGAGCCCTGATATTAGCCGAACCAGAACAGAACCGAGCCCTGATTCTGGCCAAGCCGAACCGAACTGAACCCTCCTTCACCAGACCTAGTGAACTAGAACTGAACCTCATAATTACTTTAATTTCTGCTATTTTTGGCAGCATATAAAGACAGTAGAGACAATACAACTGCATATAGTAATTTCTGCATGCAGAAGTCATACAGTATCTAACTGTATTGTACATGTATAACAGTGCATATTCTGTAAGGGGTGTTCCGAATCCATTTAAAACCTAATAAATAATAAAAACGCAGGTAATCCAGATACCGATACCGGTAGGGTAAATTTCTGATTAAAAACGTATCATAAAAAGCAATTTTAATTTTAATATTTATTAACCCATTTTAATAATAATAATAATAATAGCCCATATATTCTACACATAGTGTTGTCAAATTCTCATACAGACAAAAATCATTAATAATATTACGTTAAGTTGACAATTAATAAGTGGAATTATTTTTTTAACTTTTATTCGACAAGCGCTGAAAATGTCGATATTAAAACTACAATCATGTCAAATGACTACGATTATATTATATAATTATGTCTTGTTAAATCTTGATATTTAGCATCTTCTTCTTCAGTGCACTACTAAGTGGCAGGTTCAAAGTACATATTCATAGTCAAAGTGTGTTTTAACACTCCATAAGAGCACTACTTAGATCAACAAGTTAATACCTTAACAAAGTCTATGCCTTATCCATACCTTATGTTGCCTATAGCTTCGGCAAAGCTTGGCATATTTAGCATATATCCAACAAAACCAAAGGCTTTTCAAAACTAGTGTTGTACTATAATAACTATTTCAACTACAATTAGAGTTTTACTCTCAACAAGAAAAATATTGAGCACTATGCAACAAAAGCCAAGCCGACGAGCAAAAAATTAAATCTCCGTAGGTAAATTAGGAAGTTTATTACTGGTTAAATTCATAGAAAATAATATATGTTATTATAAAATTCTCTGAAATCTTGTTGGAAGAACACGTTTTTACCAAATCATTCATATTTGACAATTTTTGTTTTTAAACTGCATATTGTTTTTGAATGATTGGATAAAATTAGCAAACACACTTCCAATTACTTATGGACGTTCATAATATATAATTTTAAAATGTATGCTGACATTTATAAAGCATCTGTTTACTGGTTAGGATGAAAGAGGATCCTTCTATCCATTAAAGAAGCTAAAATATCTATTTTATGACCATTTGGTCATTATGTGGGATACTTTAAGAAATACTTAAAACCTCTCTCCTTTTTTCATTGTCTAATTTTTAACAGGTAAGAAACGTGGCAGTCTAACTTTACTTCATGTGATTTTCTAAAGCTCTATTACCATAGTGATACGTTAAACAATTGCATTATTAACCAAACTGAACTATTTCGATCCCGAACCAGAATCACACTATTGAAAGATGGAACCGAGCCGAACCCGAAACGAAACCGAACACTGGTTTGAAGTAACTAAACCGAACAGAAACTGTCGAAAGCTAACCGAACCCGAACCGAACTTCCATTTTCTGCGAACCGAACCAAAATGTGGAAATTCACAAAATTCCCATCTCTACTATATATCTTTATCAACTAGGATAGAATATGAGCAAAATTACTTTAAAAGAATTTAAATTTATATAAAGTTATAAACTTATCTAGAAGATAATCTAATTTATTATGCACTTTTAACTACAAGCTAATGAACTACAGCTAAACTAGCGTTAAACTTGTGCTGCTAAACAGATAAAAAATATACACTATTTCAAATCACTGAAAATAATAGATCATCATAAATTTTAACAGGAATAATCCATAGCAAATATTTCAATATTGCACGAGTAATATGATACCTGTAATCAATGCAGAGTGGTACAGTGGAGAAGCCGTGCAATTGGCAGTATGGTTCATATGTTGGCAGTTCATAAAACTGTACCTCTCGATCTCTGTGTAGTAAAATATCAAAATATATCGCACAGAAAAAGATATATCTTTAGTTTTTACAATCCTTTTGATTCATCTTTTGAGTATCGACATCAGCTATGTCGGTTAGATACTCGACCGCGGATCAGTATGTGCGGAGTTCAAATCTTGAGCTCGCCCGTCACTGACATCGTTTTCGAGTGAGGAAATTGACGTTAACCTTAGCTTTATCAGCCTTTTATTATTTAAAACATAAGTATTTGTACGTTTAATTACACATATTAATTACATTTACAATACAATATTAAATTTTCTTCATGAAATTTGAGTCCACATATTAATAATTTAGCCTACGTACGCTACATTAATAATATAAAAACATTTTTAATTACAATTATTAACATTTTTAATTTCTACTCAAAATTAATAATTTCGCCTACGTACATTAGAAATTGTAAAAATCTTAACATTGAAATTCTTAAAATCAGTCATTTTAAATTTAAATTCAATCTACATACGAAGTCATATAAAATATAGTGAATAAGATTTGCTAAACAAGGAAGGGTAGTTTACCCTTCGGTGGAATGGGTGTTCTGCAAAAATGTTATGCTTGTAAATATTTTGCCCTACCCTGTTTAAAGCCCACTTTTTTCTACCAAAGATTGACCATTATAATATAGTATGCATATAAAAATCAATTTAGGACATATGCACAACCTCGCAAGCTTGATACAGCATGTACAATTGTACATGTTTATATTTATTGAACTAGTGTACTATTATTTTACTTGAATTCATTATACATATGTATATCTTCCTCTTATATACATATATATATATGCTGGCTGGAGCCAGTGGCGAAATCGGTAAGATATTCGACCGCGGATCAGTAGGTGCGGGGTTCAAATCCTGGGCTCCCCGTCACTGACATGACATCGCTTTCGAGTGAGGAAGCTGACGTTAACCTTAGCTTTACCAGCTTATATATATATATCTATATATATATATATATATATATATATATATATATATATATATATATATATACATGTATAAAAGAACAGCCTATATAGCATATATAGGCTAAGGAAACAAATGTAGGACATCTATAGTAGCATATATAGAAAAGAAGAGCCTAAGCTGACCCCAAAGAATGATGCTTTTATTTGCAACTTAGTTTTATTGTTTTAATTTTATATTTAATCTAATCTTATGTAACTTCTTCCACTTCATTTTATTCTATTATATTACATATACTATTTCCTTTTACTTATTATATTTTCTTTCAATTTACAATAATAACATAACATTACAGAATCAGGAAGAAATTACATGCTTGATTAAGACTCACCAAACTCTTAACTAATACAAATTAATATTAATAACACCTCGTAGTTCAATATAAAAACTGAAGACTATATTATACAATTACATTTACCAAAAAGAGCCAGTAGGGCCTAACCAAATAGGCCTATAAGCATTTATATGAAATTCCAAATCTATTTTTTATTTGGTCTAATTTTGCCTATCTGTAGTACACCAAAAATACTTAATTAAGCCTTTTGTAAAAAATAAAATCATACAAACTTCAAGTCAACATGTCAAATTTATACATATGCATAACACTGAACATGCAATTAGTATCTAATTTACATGTTCTTACGTTTACCATATTTGTTTTTAAAAGCATTCACTGATTCTGCTTCCATAACTTCGCTTGGCAAACTTTTCCAAGCATTTATAACTCTCTGACTAAAGAAAATATTCCTTAAATCTAGACTACTTCTACATATACTACGTTTAAAAATATGTCCCCTTGTGTTTCTATTGTTTAATAAATTAAACCAAATACTATGATTAACTGTGCTGCAGCCCTTGAGTAACTTAAAAACTATTAAATCTCCTCTAGTTCTTCTCTCACTTAATATGGTTAATCCTACGAATCTAATCTATTCTCATACCTAAGTTTTTGACAGTCAATTACCAGCCTTGTTGCTCTAGCTTGTACCCTTTCTAATTTATCGATATCTTTCTTAAGATATGGGCACCAAACCTGAACGCAGTATTCAAGTTTGGGTCGTACAAGAGCCTTATATAGCCTTATCATAATATCTTTCTTTCTACATGCAATTGTTCTTTTAATCATTCTTAATACAAAATTAGCACTATTTACAACTTTATTACAATTTTCACTAAATTTAAAAGAGCTATCCACAAAGACTCCTAAATCCCTCTCACTGTTTGTGGATTTTAATCTTATATTGTTAATGTATAATCAGTTCCTAATTATTATTTCCTATATGCATAACTTTACATTTCTCAGCGTTGAACTCAATTAGCCAAGACAGTGCAGTAATATTTTTATATTTTTATACTTATTTAATATTTTTATAACTTCAAAATCTCAGCATCTTCAATGAATTTTACTATCTTTGCTACTTTAGAATCATCTCCAAATTTACTAAATTTTGATACAAAATCTATGTCAATGTCATTAATGCAAACTAATAATAGCTGTTTTATTCTGTTTTACAATTTTCACGCCTTCACCACGCTTTTCATCCGGTTACTTTAACACCTGTATCTTCTACAATGATTTCCCTTTACTTCAATTCGCTGTTTTCTTTCTGCTTCACCCACAGAAAGAAGTCATTTCCAGTTTTTCATGCCACTGACTTACTTTCACTACTGTTTCTGTCAATTTATCTTGTTTTAACTAACACAACTCCCTACATGACGACTTACCATTTGACTAGCAATTCCACAGAATATGTGTCGTCTTCATGCAATTTTATCTACCAACCTATACATCACGCCTCTGTATGCCAGTGATTTGATTCGTTTCCTTTACCCTATTTCTCCAGAACACATCTTCACATTGTTTCACTTGATATTACGTCTAGCCGAAATGTAAATATAACTCTCTCTCTCTTTTCCTAATTCTTGCTGGCGATGTTGAATTGAATCCTGTCCCTGTTTCTTCTTCTAACTTGTCCACCTACTGCCTCAATGTTCGGTCTGCCGCTACAATTATAGGAGCCAGTGGCGATGTCGGTAAGATATTCGACCGCGGATCAGTATGTGTGGGGTTCAAATCCGGGGTTCGCCCGTCACTGACATCGCTTTCGAGTGAGGAAACTGACTCTAACATTAGCTTTTTTACCAGTTTTAATTACAAAGAATCTAAACAAACCTGAATTAATTCAGCAGTACATTCTTGATGCCAATTGATCTTCTGTTTTTAACTGAATCTTGGTTACCTTCCGAAACTCCACCCGCAGTACTTAACTCTCTTACTCCTCCTGGCTATTTTATTCTGCACATTGGCCGTTCTTCTGGTCGTGACGGTGGCATTGCTGCTATTTTTAAGTCCGCTTTTTCTGCTTTCCTCGTTAAAAGCATATCTTTTCCATCTTTTAAGCACATTGCTTAGGCCTATTTACCTTCTAAATCATATCTCTTCTTGACTGTATAATGACCTCCTTCCTTGTCCAAGTCTGACTTCCTTTCTGACTTCTCACTTCTTGTGAATATTGCCACTTTACCATCTGATCATATCAATATGGGTGATTTCAACATACACATTGACTCACAAATTGATCACTATTCTTCAGCCCTTTCTACTACACTTGGGGCTTTTGACCTCAAGCAGCATATTTCTTCTCCTACACATACCTCTGATCACATCCTTGATATTTTAATTACCCATGACATGACTAATTCGATAGACGTCGGGTTCTCAGAGTTATCATTGTGTGATCACAGTGCAATAGCCTGTGATCATTAACTCCTTTTCTTCTAGAACTATTCAAAGTTATCGCAAACTCTCCTCCATCAATATTTCTTCATTTTCAACTGATATTGTAGCTTCTTCATTATACCCCAATCCAGCTTCAACTTCCACTGAAATTTTTCACAACAGTTTCACTCTGTGTTTTCGTCATTTTTGGACAAACACGCTCCTCTCTTAACTATTTCTTGTCGCTCCAATCCGAGGAAACCCTTTATTTCTAATGAAATTCTCGTACAAAAATCCTTACGTTCCGAACTAGAATCTAAATATAGGAGAGAGAAGAAAAATCCTCCTGAAATGCAAAACCCTACGACCAAGGCTAACTACGTTACACAACGTTAGTTGATCATATGATCTCCTCCGTCAAGAGTTCTTACTTCAGAACTTGATCTTGCAGAACCTAAACTGCCCCAAAAAACATTGGGGAACCCTCGATTCACTGCTTGGTCGCACTATCCCTGATTCATTTCCAAATGCCAATTCTTCTACTTCTACTCTTGCTAGCAATTCTCTTAATTTTTTGAGTCCGAAATTTCCAGACTCTGTTCTTCTATACAACCCAGTTCTGAGACTACCGCACTTTCCTTTATGCCAAATCCACCTCTGTTGTCAAATTGTAAACCTGCGTCTCTTGAAGAAATCCGTCATCTAATACTCTGCTCTACCGACTAATCTTACTCGCTAGATGCTATTCCAATCAAACTCCTTAAATCTTACAATGATGTCCTCCTTCCTCCAATTACCCAATTACTCAATTACTCTCGTTAATCTTCCACTTTTTGAAGGAATTTTTCCTTCTACTTTTAAAACTGCTGTTGTTTCTTCTCTGCTTAAAAAGCAGTCACTTCAAAAATACGATCTTTCTAGCTATCGTCCCATATCCAACTGGTTTGCTTCCTAGTGAACATGTTTAAATAGGTTCTCAATTGCTATATTATAATATTCAATTTCAATGCCACCAAAGAAATCATTTAGAATGCTGTATCCAAAATCTTAATGTACAAAGGACGTTTCAATAGAAACAGGGCACAAATCGCACCTATTTATAATATAGGATTCCCTTTCTTTACTATAAAAGGGCTGTAGACCTCTCACTATACCAAGGCCTGTAAACCACCCAAGAAGAAGTACAAATTTCAACCAATTTTCCATGCATGTGACAAAATGGTTGAAACTTGTAACATTTGGCCTGCGGTCTCACACTTCACAAGCCGACTTACCCAGTTCCCGCAATGAGCTTGTTATACTGAGGCATAAACACAACATCAGTTATCCATTTACTGCTCTTTATGCTACGACCTGACACAGACGATACCTAACAAAATAAAAATAAAACAAAAATAATGAGATCACTTTCCGCTACTGGTCCCAAGGCTTGGTTAGAGACATATCAAACTAGAAATGTAACAACAAACATAACCATATCACCAAAGCACATCATCAAATACGCAGATCTAAAACTAACAGTGAGCAAAGTCTAAAACAGTGCCAGATAATCTAAGTAGGCTGGACAAGAGAGATCAGCTAGAGATAAAATATCCAAGGGCTACATACACCTAAATGAGCATTCATTCTCATACAGACTATTAATTCTCATATCTAGTCTAAATAAATCTAGTCTTACCTAGTCGAATTTTATTGAACACATTCAATTTATATTAATATATTTAATTGTACTTATATATTTATATAATTATTTATTTCAATTATATGTATATTAATATTAATTATAGTCAATAAAATTCAATTCAGTTATATCAGAAGAAGTCATCAACAGTGTTTGTCAAGCATCCTGCATAAACACTCTGGATTGTACAGCAGAATACTGGCAAAACCCTATGAGAGAAGAGGACATCCTCAAAACGGCATTTAAATCAACAAGAGGTCTATCGGAATGGGTTTAAATGGATGCCATTGGGTTTAAAAACATCTAGTGCTACTTTTCAGAAAGCCATAGATAAAATTCCAAGTCCACATCGAAACTACTCTGCATCATATATAGATGCTCTTATTTATTCCAATTCTTTGGATGAACATTTAAAACTTCTCGATTAAATTTGTGAAAAGATAGTGAAAACCTTGGTTTGGACCACGCTATTGTAAGGATGTGAAACATGAATCTTGAGGAAGGGAGATATTAGGAAACTAGAGGCACTGCAGATGTGGATATGGAGAAGAATAGAAAGGATTAGCTGGATTCAAAAGGTTATAAATGAGGAGGTTCTGGAGAGTGTTGGTACAGATAGACATTTGATAAATGTATTAAGAAATAGGAAGAAGGGTTGATAGGACACATTCTAAAGGGGAAGGTCTACTAAAAGAGGTCATAAAAGATAGAATGAAAGGATAGAGAAGCAGAGGCAGGCCGAGATTAGATACGTTAGATGATTTAAAGACCCACTCATACAATAATAATAATAAAAGTTTTACGTCCGTTTCCTCATACAAGGATGATGTCAGGGACGTACCTCCATCACATGGCACTAAAAATCGATTCACCTCAAACGATCTAAAGAAACACGTGCTGAAGAGAAAGATAAAGATCCTAAACGGTGCCGGTCCGGTGATAAAAAAAACAGTCAGGCAAGATTTTAAAAAGTCTATGGTGGGAAGAGATGTGTTTAGTAGTAAGAATTTAGGGGGGTTCAGACAAAATCGCAGTTTTAAGGCAAATTTATACATCACCATGTTTATTTTATATGTTTATATTTATCTATATTTATTTATATATATATATATATATATATATATATATATATATATATATATATATATATATATATATATTTATATTTATTTATATGTTTATAGACAAATATCCTTTTCTGCCTTGAGCATAACTTGATTATTTACATGTACATGTATATGAACTTTAAAAATAGCTGCAGCACTCGAGGTACCGTGCAGATGAAAGTTTAATGATTAAACTGCTGGAAAAACCCCAGTCACAAATTAAGCTAACCGACGGCCGCTCAACTGCTGTAAATAACATTACATGTATATAAAGCGAAAGTAAAAGCCTACATATATTCCTATATACAAAAGCTGATACAGTTTTAATGGTATATTTACTATAAAAACTTTTAATCAATCAAATGATTGTAATTCTAAAACACCCATCAACTATCTTTCCATCGTTTTTAGCATAATACATTGTATGGTGGTTTGTTTTTTTACCAGCTTCATACATAGATTTGTATAGTGTAACTTCGCCGGTTTCTGTATTTTCCAATCTTACACGTTTTGGATTAGTTCTTATAGTGCTTAAGCGCTCAAATTTCGGGTCTATCACTTAGTTTGGGTCAACCTCTTTTGGTGGATAATTTCTAGGTCTTTCTATTTAGGTTTTCTTTTAGTCTCCGCTTCTTCCTTTGGTGAGTCCATTTTTAATAGTCCATTTTCAAACGCTAAAAATAACAATTCCGTTTTTCTTGATTTTTCAGGCGGTTTAATTCCAGCATTGATGAACATTTGCGTCAACTGTTTCACCGTTTGAGTTTCCATTTTATATATGTAGAAAAATAAATTTAAACCAAAATTAATACTTTATTTTACAGTTGTCTACTTTAATTTAATTATGTTTGCAAGTTCATAGAAAAAGTATCTCCACGTATCATCGCTGAACTTTCAGCAGCTGCTGTTCATTGCTAATACGTGTTGCTTACAGCGTGCAGTCTCCTAGCCAGGCCGCAGCAGTCGCCCGCAGTCTCTGCTACCTTATAAAAAAGTTCTACTAAAGTGTAACATGGCATGTTAGGTCAGTATACATGCACATTACGATACAGTGAAGATGGCTAGATTTAGGAGTACTACAGAACAAAATGATATTGTAATGGACACTCAAGAGCTACATCGTTTTATGATAGAATCAATTCCAGTGGAAAAACGAGACTCGGTTTTAACTAAAGGAAACAGTTATATGAGAAAGTGGAGAAAGATCTTTGACGAAAGTGCAGAATCTGATATTGATATGGAACATATGGCTAAGAACGAGCGAGAGAGAATATGAAAGTGTTATTAAGAGCTCAAAGAAAGTTTGGTTACTGCAAAAGGAGTAGGAACTAATAAAAATTATGTTCAGCCAAGCAACGTGGAAGATTGTTTGATCATGATCAAATCGCTAAAGAGAGAGGAAAGAGGTAAGCTTGCAGACACTAGGTTAATCTAATTTCAAATTGGAATAACGCTATACAATCTGAAAGTTTACACAAAGACAAAGAAAATGTTCAAATTGATGGCTAAAAAGGTAGGATATTCAGTGTCCTACGAGTACAAATTGATTAAACTTCATAACATATGTGTGACGTTTTCATCGATCAAGCATACAACAATTCCACTACAAAAGCTCTTGGATAACTATGAGGATATGCTGGAATTTATTGAAGGAGACATCGATATATGGGCACCTGCACCTAATCCTTCAACGCCGGTTTTGGGTCATACATCATCAACATCATCAGGAACATAATTTCTTCGTTGTATATATTTTTAAAAGTCCTATAACACGGAAAAAAGAGGCAGTTAATCTATTTTCTGGTTACCTGTTCATGTTTTTATTGGGTAACAGCTAATATATTGGCTGCTTTATAAAGGTACTACAATTCTGAATTATGGAAAGTATAGACTACTGCACCATATGAATATAGGAATTATACATGCGTAGGTTTTACTTTCGCTTTACAGTGACGACTGCAGCAGCCGTCGGTCCAGCAGTTGGTTTTAGCAGTTCAATTATTAAACATCCAGCTGCAGTTACGCAGCTGGAGTCTCGAACTTAAGCAGCTGGATGTTTAATAATTGAACTGCTAAAACCAGCTGCTGGATATTCATATGGTGCAGTAGTCTATACTTTCCATAACTCAGAATTGTAGTACCTTTATAAAGCAGCCAATATATTAGCTGTTACCCAATATAAACATGAACAGGTAACCAGAAAATAGATTAACTGGCTCTTTTTTCCGTGTTATAAGACTTTTAAAATTAGATACAACGAAGAAATTATGTTCCTGATGATGTTGATGATGTAGGACCCAATACCGGCGTTGAAGGATTAGGTGCAGGTGCCCATATATCGATGAGCTAAGTCTCCTCAAGGAGACTTAGCTTAAGAGAATAAGCGTTATATGCTTGTAGCCTTAATAAAAATTAAATATGTATAATAAAAAATGGCAGACATATAGCAGATGGTACTTTGCTTTCGAGTAAAGTGAAAACGTTTTTAACTAGAAAACTTAAAGAGGGGCAAGCCGTTCTTTACAAGCTAAAACGAAAGCGAAAAATTACAAAAACACTTTCCTACACTACCGCGGTAGCTTCGATCGTAATTCCCGCAGTGCTAGCTGCAACTGCTACAGCTGTTGTGATCCCACCTGTTGCTATAATAGTGTTATCCACAACAAGCGGTATCTTGACAGCCTTCGCCAATAAATTTAATTTTCAAGCTAAAAGTAATAAATTAAATGCACAAATTTAAAAACTAAATAAACTTAATGAAAGATTTGATTTTGTTGTCAGTTGTAACGGAAATCTTACCGAGGCAGCCTATAATCAGATTATTTCTGAATTCGCATAAAATTCGTTAATAAATGTATTAACAAATTTAAATATCGCAATTTACGGCGACGCTTACATCATAAATTTTTCTTGCAGAGAATCTGAAACATAATGAAATCCTAAATCAACAAACGTTGAATTTTTTCGTAACATTAATTTCAAATCTAAATTCTTTCGATCTGGGTCTAGATCTCTTACAAGTTTTGAAATGAATCGCCTAATTTTCATTACAGGTGTACCCTCTTCAGGTGTTGCTATTAATTTAGCGCCAACTAGATTTATTTCCAAATCCATAAACATATTTCTCCGTAGTTCTTCAATTATTGTTAAAAGGAAACATTTCAAATCATTCGTAAAAACTGAAAGAATTCCTTCCACGTTAGAATTAATTTCTTCATCATTAAATAATTTAAGATATTCTAAGGTAATATTTTGCAAATGATTATATTTCCTAAGAAATAATTTTTTGTATTTATTTTGTAGATCTTGTTCTTCAGAATATTTCGTCATAATGGATAATACATGAAAACAAATTGCCATTAATTTCTTCAAATCAACATTATATTTCATGCTAGCAATCTGTAGATACTTTTTGTTTAGCACATCATACATTTCACTTGGGGAAACCGACATTAAAAATTAAATTATGCTCATATCTAAATTTCCGTTCATTGAACCACCATTCACACTGAGTTTCGTATCAATATTGTTTTGTAGAGCAATGTCATTAGCAACTACGTTTTGTTCTACTTCTTTTAGGATGTCTACTCTCAAATGTTCACCAAATTCGTTAACATAACGATCGCAGTACTCTTTTGTGATGACTTACACATCGTTATCTGAAGGGTGTTTAACATTTAAAATTCTATTGTTGCTCATATTAATGTCTCCAGTGATTTCTCCTCCAGTTTTATCAACTTTTATACTGTCGAGCTTATCAACAAGATAGACAATAGGCCTGAAAACTGAGTCTACATGCTTCATCAAATCGCCAGTACTTGAATGTGATTTACTACCGCCAGTTTTCGATATAGTACTCATTGTATATAATAAAAATTTAAATGTTATATAAAAAATGCCAAAGTATACAAGCTATGCTGTAACGTTGACTAAAGGTCAGGTCCAAAAACTAAAGAGCGCGAGCGAACATGATACAGAGGTTAAAATGCGAATATCAAACAAGAATTTATCGGGTAATGTGAATCTTCCTCTAACCCAAACTCAAATTAACAAAATAAAAAAGGCTACGTCAGGAATAGAATTGTGTCTGAGCAGAGCACAATTAAAGTACATGAAAAGGAATGGAGGATTCCTTCCGTTGTTGACAGCAGCCATTTATACCATCGTGGGAGCAATAGGTGGATTGGCAGGTGGAATTAGCTCGGCAGTAAACTCGACTAGACAGACAAATCAATTGAAGAGACATAATCAAGAATTGGAAAACATAACCAAACAACTCGGCTCAGGCTTACTCAGCGACACACTAGCTCCAATTCCGGTTGCAGGCAAAATGCTTTCGAAAGCGTTGAAGAAATTTGGACTCGGTGGATGTGTCAAGAATTTGAAAGCAGCTCACTGGGGTAATGGATTATATCTACAGAGAAAAGATTCAGGTCTTTCTTTAGCGAGACAGAGTGAGGCGTAACCTTCCCCCAATTTCTAAAATCGTTCAGAACCATTAAACCTCTAAATAATTTTGATATAATAGAAATATGCACAGAATTGAAAATTAAACATTTCAAATGTGTTTTAATGCGTGATGAATTGAAAGGATCAATTAATAACAACGAATATCTAATTCTTAATATTGACGACAGCTCCGGAGACGGAACACATTGGACATGCATCTACAGCAAACATGGCAAATGTTTGTATTTTGACAGTGACGGCTTGGTGCCTCCTTTAGAAGTTCAGCATTATTGTAAAGGAAAAGAAAATTATTACAACACATTCAAAATTCAAGCACCGAACGAAGTCATCTGCGGTCATTATTGCATTTACGTACTTCATAAACTGAATAATGGGATTCTATTTAAGGCTGTATTAGATGAATTATGCAAAGGAAACAATTTAAAATAATAACTACTGAATTAAAAGAGACACGGTAGACTTGAATACTGACAATTCGGAAATTTATCAGAAAATTTACGGTAGCAACTATGAGAGCAAACACCACGATATATTTCCTAAAAATATATTTACGATACTAGCAGGCAGCACAGGTTGCCGTAAAACGAATTTAATGATGAACTTTATTATGAAAAAATTAGTGCACTACGACGACATTATGGTGTACACAATGACACCAGATCAAGACGCGTATAAATTCCTTCGAGATTGCAATGATGAAGTTAAAAAGAAATCCAAAGCAGGTAAAGATATTGTTACTTTTCACAATCCAGATAATGGAATTGCTCATCCTTCTGAACTCGATATGAATAAAACACATGTTGTAATATTTGATGATGTCATGAATGAAAATCAAAAGGTAATGACAGATTATTTTTGTCAAGGAAGACATAATAATGCGAATGTATTCTATTTATGTCAGAGCATACATAAACTGAAAAAACATGGGATACGTCAAAATGCTAATATTTTTATTTTATTTCAACATGATAGGAAGTCATTGGAATATTTTTATGAAACACACGTATCGGGAGACATGTCATTAAAAGAGTTTGAAAAAATCTGTAAAGAAGCGTGGAAAAGAAAGCATGGTTTCGTTGTTATAGATCTTTGGGAAGAACCTGAATGTGGTCGCTATATTTTAAATTATAATGTAATTTACATACCTGAACAGTACTTAAAAATACATAACAACACCTAAAATACATAAATAAAAAATACACAATAATACATAATAATACCCAATAATACATAATAATACATAATAAACAATTTTATGTACCTAATAAAATATATATATATATATATATATATATATATATATATATATATATATATATATATATATATATATACCTTTTATTCGCTACTTCGGCAACCAAGACACACACAAAACAGAAACAGAAATAAACGCAAAATGTGCAAAACAAAAAAAATAGAACATGAAGAAAAACAATAGATTGCATTTCGAAAAAAGTAGCCTATGCAATATAAGCACATCAATATCATCAATATTGAAACCGCATAGGTTACATTTGTAAAAATTTCCACAACAATACTTACTGGCATGATATACCAATTTTTTCTTTCAACACTGCTGAAAGTTTAGATTTATTACATCTCTGTAGTTATTTTTAAAATCCAGAGCATTAGTATGGAAGTGAGCTGCCAGCTTGTCTAAGTCGCCCGTAGACAGACTTGTACATATTAATCTTAGCATTATATTTTCCGACATATTCAGATACGATAAGAAGGACATTACCTTTAATGCATATATGTGCAAAATTGATTTAAACCCAGTATATAACTGACAACGTTTTATAGTATTTGTGTCATATGTATTAAAAACCTTTTGAAAAGATTTAGTCCACGGACTATTTAGAGTAGTTAACTCTGTTTTATTAAGGGACAGAGCCTCCAATGCGTACGTTAAACATGGTAGAGCAATGGTCGATATTAATTTCAGAATTACAGGCTTATTGTTAGAAGTTCCTAATTTAGCCAATATTGCATTTGCAGATCTATAATATTTAATTTTGGCAGCATCAAAACTACATTTAAATTTAGGTGCATTCAAAATATATATTCCTAAATATTTCATTTCGTCTGTCCAAGGAACTAAGCTATCTTTTAGATATAGTTTGCAACATTTCTTGTTGTATCTGTTGCCAATACGTAATGATGAGCATTTTTTAATATTAATCTGCAGGTCTAACAATTCTAGCTGACTACTACAGATATCTAACATACGTTGCATTTCACAAAGAGACGGGCTTAACAACAATAGATCATCTGCGTACATAATTGCACTGACAGCGATACCCTTAAAATAACATCCATATTTAGCGAATATATCTAGCAAATCATTAACATAAATAGAAAATAAACTGGCTTAAGACTCCACCTTGCCGTATGCCAGCCAATAATCGGTAAGGCCTAGAGAGAACATTTTCCCATCTAACACAACTGTAGGATATACTGTACCAGTAGAACAAGATATTAATCAACACTGATGGGGCTCCTCTTTTCATTAATTTTAGGAAAAGCACTGAATGAATGACTTTATCAAAGCCCTTGCTTATGTCTAAACAACATACATTTACAGTTGAATTGTTTTCAGTATAATGTTCTATTACTTTTCTCACAGTATATATTGCATGCTGACAGCCAGACTTGGGTTTGAAACCAAGTTGATTATAGCTTGTAATAAAATAATTAGAAAATTTTATCATTAACAATGTTCAAATAATTTTGACATAATAGGACTTAATGAAATTCCTCTGAAAGTATCAATGGCTTGAGGACCGTGAGCTTTTTCATTTTTCGGAATGGGTATAGTGATACCCCTTCCAAAATCTCGTGGTACATAACTCGATATTAGCATCGAGTTAAACAACTTTGCTAACAATGATAATAGCACTGGATGCGAGTAAGCGACATGTTCAGTAGTAATGTTATCAATGCCAGGAGACTTGCCCATTTTCATTTTCTTTAAAGACAGTTCTATTAGCTGCACAGTTATATCGAATTTTGCGTTATGAGCACATCCCGAATAATTTCTTATTTTGTCTTTAAATTCTTGTAGTTTAATATTGGTAAAATTATCAGAGTTTGGAGAACATACCCCCTCAAAATATTCTGCAAACTTTTCTGCAGCTAATTCTGGAGTTAGATTGTCTCGCAAGTGAAGTTTTGTGCTTGCTTTTCTGTTAACTTTGCTCTTCCAAGTCTTCCAGAATGCAACATTATTTTTTGAGACTAGTTCCTCATGAAAATTGTCCGATACTATGTACTTTGCCGCTTCTTTTTCTTTTTTGATGGCAAGTTTATATAGCAACTTGTCCTTGGTTTTTTGTTCCATCAAATTACCATGTAAAGGCTTGCCAGCATCTAGCCATACTTTATGGGAATTGCAAGATTTTGATTTTAATAATGATAAATAACTGCTCCACCAATGTTTCAGGGTGTTTTGTGGGATAGAAAATATACATTGCTCAGATGCTGTCAGCATTGCATGCACAGTAGCTGAATAATACTCTTCTATTTGCAGTTTAGACAAGCATTCACAGACAAAGTACTAACAATAGCATCATATACAGGATACAACAACTGTCTAGTCATATCGTAGTAATTACTAAGGTTACTTTTATCCCATCTCAGTATTCTCTTCTTATGAGCATTAGGTGAATCCACATGATGCACAGGGCGCCCTGCTACTACAGCTGAGCAATACTTAGTGTATGACGGCATATTTAACACAGCAGCTACAGGCAAATGATCAGAATGATTTAAAGCATGGTCCACTATGTTATAAGTGGCTATACAAGTAGATATACACTCGGATATACAGACATAATCAATTAGACTATAATGATTTAATTTGCTGTTTGAAAAGGTATAAATCATATCATTACTGTGAGCATCAAAAACTAACGTTTTAATTTTATAGATGTCCATAAAGGCATTAATTACTGATGCATGTGCAGAGCTGCTTTGCAAGTCTGCGTTAAAGTCACCTCCAAATATATAATATTGAGCCTCCGATTCCTCAATGATGGTACAGACATTTGCCAGAATTTCGTTTAGCTCATTTATACTATTGTCTGAACCATCACTCCATGGTAAATATACATTTATACACAACAAATCTCCTATAGTTAAAGATACAACTCTATCAAACGTATTGATCTCACTACTCAGTTTGACTAGACTTTCCTTTACTAAAGTAGCTGTGCCACCCCAGGGTCTCCCTTTTAAAATACCTTTTTCAACTGTTTGCTCCATGGCGGAGATTCCAAATCCAACATAATTGTGATTAAAATTTAAAATTTTATACATCTGGCTAGGAGCTAGCCATGTCTCCTGAACAAATATCACATCATATAAATTAGAATTACACAACTCTTGCAATAATGTACATCCTTGGTTAAAACCATGCATATTGTAAGTTATAACAGATAGCCTTTGCGAATCAGAAAGTGAGTCCGGATTCGCCATCTCTTAATTAGAACTAGTGGCAATACCAGTTGCTGCGTTATCGGTAACCATATCAGCAGCAGTAGCATCCTTGGTAGCAGCTGCAGCTGCTTGGGTGGTTTTCTTCGGTTTGAAGACCCATGGCTTAATGACTATACCGCTAGCCCAAAGCTGTGTGGAGTTGAGAAACTTTTCTGTAATATTGTCGTTAATGCATACACGGAATGCATTTGAGTTTTCGTCCCTTGATTTCACCTGGAAACAGGAGATAGGATTACAACCACAGGCTTCAGCTATTGAAGCTTCCAGTGACGATACGGTTTCAGTACTATCCACGTTATAGATTCCGAGAACCCTTTTCTTAATATATGGCTTAGCAGATTTAACCCTTGCTATTGAGTGATCGCTGTTGTCTGACGGCTGTGCTGACTTGCCAATGATCTTGACGAACTTTTTCTTAAGCGGTTGTTGTTTAATGACCGGTGAATTGGCTACTCGATCGCTCCAAAGCTGCTTACTTCCAGTTGATTTGTTTATTGTTGGATTATTTACGTTTGGAGTGGGAGGCGACAGCTGGGCCTCGGTAGCCCTGCGCTTCTTACGGGCTGCTGCCTTGTGCCACGTACCTCCTTCTGACTCGCAGTCAGCTGTGTCGTAGTCCATAGACTGGAGAGTGGCACGACTAGTAGGGGGTGACGAGTGGACGGGTTGTTAGAACCTGCTGTAAGTAGCGACGGATCAGCTGCTTGACCAGGTGGTACTAGTGAACAATTGACTGCTTGTGCACGTGACTGATCAGATACACGTGCAAACTGGCCGGTCAGTTGATCAACAATAGAGCTGATACGAGCCAGCTCCTTTGAGCTTTGCGATCTAGCTGCTTCCTCATTAGCATATGCTAATTTTAACATGGACAAATTATCCTCGATATTGTTCAATTTTGCCATAAGCAAGGCAAATTCTCCACTTTCCATTCTCATTATGGGGATGTCCCCCATGTTGTCCACCGAATAACGCGGTAGCTGAGCGAAGCAAGCGTTCTCATCGACGAATGTTAGAGCTAACAATATATCGTCCACTTCCTGTCTGGCTTTATTGTCTCTGTCGCCCTTTTCTCTTCGATTCGGAGGAGATTTAAAATTATCCAGTCGCAACGCCTCAATATCCGCAATTAGCAGGTCTTTCGCATTGCCTATACAGTCTGTGATGTAAAAGTCACTTATCATTGACTTAATTAACGTCTGTGGGTGTCTTTTATAGGCATTAATTGCAAAACATAGCAACGCATTAATTTTTACGCACCTATCGGACGCCATGTTTGTTTACAGGCATATATATATTTAAAATGATGAAGGAGTTTGATATTAGCCGGTTTATAAAAGCCAAAAACGAATCGAAACAAATGCTTCGGAATGACATACTTGACAATCAACGGGTATATGAGAGTCAAGCAAAATTATTCAAACCGTTAATTGACACTACAAGAGAAACAGCTAAAACTCTAGAACAACAGATTGTCAATGATAGACAAAATCTGAACAACGCTTTAGTTCCCTTCACTAATGAATTGATTCGTGCAAATAACCAGAGAGAGGCGATACAGGCTATGCCATTTTATAATTCGACAATTCCTGAACGAGAATCCACACCGAGAAAGGATCCTTTAATTATTAATTTAGACAAGAATCTCAATGAAAGTGATCGAGAGAATCTAGATCTACTCGACCATAAGCTTCCAAGTGAAGTATATGAAAACAATGAAATAGAAGCAACATTGAAGGAGGTTCACACACATAATGGACGAATAGGGCAGTTCTTGGGAAACAACAGTGCAGCTGAGAAAATGATACGCGAGTCTCAACAGAGAACACTGAAAAAGTACAAGAGCATATAGACAAAGGTAAAAGCAGGGAGCGAGCTCGTCGGCGTAGGACTAAAGAAGAGAACGAGAAGAGAAAGCTTGTAATGCCTGTCGGTAAACAAAAGCGTGGTAGAGGTAGGCCTAAAACAGACCAGGTTATAATTTATGAAAGCCCAGATCAATTAGTTCATCTACCGGATGAAAATCTTGCGGCTCTACGTGCTGGAAACAATGGAGTATACAATACGGCAGTTGGTATTTTGGACGAGTTATTGAAAATTAGAGCAATCACCAAAGAGGTATATGATATTATATATATATATAAATAATTTTAAAGTTATATTAAATGAATATACTAACTCTATCGAGTAGGTCAACAGATTTCACTACACGTCTCAATCCTCCACTTCCATTGGATCGCGACAAAAACTACGAAATTGCATTTAAAAAACTGATAACGTACAATTAGATACCTAACATCACGGCAGCCAACAATGAATTTAAATATTCCAAAGATGGCGGAAGTATGTGGAAAATAATCACACTTTCAAGAGTAGCATACGAATTAAGAGATATTAGCGCTGCGATTCAAAGGGTAATGAAGGCAAAAGGCGATTGGGATGCAATCAATGACAAATATTATATAAACATGAATCATTTAATTTTCAAGGCAATTCTGATTATATCACACGAAAAGTTCATAGCTGACTTTGGATTGGAAAATTCGATAGGGCCTACTCTAGGCTACACCGATGAAAAACTGGCACAAGGAATTCATCAAACTCCCAACTTAATCGATTTAGAAAAAGTCAATTCAATACACCTACATTGCGATATAGCCAGTGGTAGCTATCTTAACGGTGAGAAATCTAATGAGATTCATACGTTCACCCAAAGAGTAAATTCAGGCTATAAGATAATAGAGACACCTAAACCTCAATATAAAAATATTTAATAATAGCTAAAAATACATAGTAATACCTAATAATTCATAAAAATACATAAAAATACTTAATATAAATACTTAACCATTGTTGCCGATCATTTTACACCGCAAGAAAATCCGGATTACAATGAAGGATTTGCGATTCGCCGACAACTACTAATGAACAACGATGCACCAGGCCAATTTTCATTTAACATTCCATTTTCGCACCGATTTGGATTTTACGAATATAATAAAGTACTTTACAATTTGCGACATATATTGCGACTCAGTAGAGCGGAAAACACATCGGCTATTCACAGTGGAAATAATCTACATGAAGGTAAAGTTTTGCTAACGGATATTAGGTGGATGATGCCAAGAATAACACCATCAGTTGAAACGCTAACTTTACTGCGAGAGTTGGTTGTAAGTAAAAAGAAAATTCCAAGAAGTTTTAGTTTTAGAAATACCCAGCACACTACAGTTACACAAAATGTTCGAGAATTTGAATGGATGATCAATAGACAGAGTGGAATTGAAAAGCCTAGATTGATAACTGTAGGATTTCAAACTAACAAATCACGAACACAACAACAGAATCCAGCCGTGTTCGATCACCTTAACTTGACGAGCGCTTTTGTTGAGTTGAATGATCAGAGATATCCTGCAAATGAACCAAGAATAAACTTTGCTACAAATGATTATGTAGATTTCTGCGCCATGGCAGATGAATTTAAGACAGAATACGATTCATTTAATAATACGAGGTACACAGGTCGATATGATAAATTACAAAAAGCTATTTCCACTTGTAGTCTTCGATGTAAGGCATCAGAGTGAAAAAGTCAAAGACAGCGTTATGTGTAAGAAACTTAACTTTAAATTCAGTGAAAATGTTCCAGAACATACTCATATGTATGTTACAGTACTTTCCGATAGAGTGATACACCATACATCCGATGGTCAGACTCCAATAATTATAATTTAATAATTGTAACTTAATAATTACATTTTAAAATTTTATAATGTCATTTTAAAATGTACTGCTTGTAATGTAAAAAGAAAACAGATTCTATACAGACGCAAGAGACGTTGACCTCTAATAATAGAAAACAGCAATTTGCTATTTGTGGAGTGTGTGGAAGTAAAAAGTCAAGATTCATCTCAGGTCAGGGTGTTTTTAATCAAGTGTTATCGGCAGTTGGAAATACAGTTGGAGAAATAAATTTACCTGTCAGACATGAAGAGTATGTACCCAACGGATCATTTAATAATCTAAACAAGTATTCGCACTGCGGATCAAGCACAAAGTACGAAACAGAGAAATCGCGAAGGCTATCAGGGTATAAATGAGGTGGACGGAATGTGTAAATTGCACGATCAGTTTTATACCGCAAACACCGAAACTGCAAGTCCAAATATCAGCGACAAAGCTTTGGCCCATCGAGCATATGAAATTGCTAACGATTCAAGAATTGATAGTACGCAAAGAAATATGGCTCAAATACTTTACCATATCATGAATAATGAAGCAGAGTTTGGTCTTGGACTGTCAAACGAAATTTCCAATGATTCAAGCTTGGATAGTGAGCAAGGAAATATGGCTCAAATAGTTTACCACATCATGAAAATAAAGCAGAGTTTGGTCTTGAACTGTCAAAAAATGTATAGAGGGGTCCAGCGAAGAAAAAGGCTTGAAGCGAAACGTTGGACCCTTTGAAGATTTAGCTAAAAAATTACACAAACCGATTCGTAGAAAATTTACAAGACGTCAAGTTCATGTGTTTGAAGTTGACGAGATATGGGCAGCAGATTTAATCGAAATGCAGGAATGGAGCAGAGATAATAAGGGCTACAGATACATGCTTAACGTCATTGATGTGTTTTCCAAGTATGCATGGAGCGTTCCGTTGAAAGACAAGAGAGGTGAAACAACTACAGATGCATTTAAACTAATAGTGTCATCATCCGGAAGACAGCCTAGACATTTATGGGTTGATCAGGGTAAGGAATTTTACAACAAAAACATGGATGATTGGTTAAAGAAACTTGATATCAATAGATACTCTACATTTGGTGAACATAAATCAGCAGTTGTCGAACGATTCAATAGAAGTATCAAGGAAAAGATGTGGAACAGATTTACTGCGGAAAATTCGAGAAACTGGATTGATATGATTGATGACTTAATTGCAGAGTATAACAACACAAAGCACTCTACCATAAAAATGATTCCAACTGAAGCTAGTAAGAAGGAAAACGAAGCATTTATAATTAACAGTAGGAAGTATAGAAATTTGGAAAGTAACGTGAGTCGGAAATTCGAGATTGGTGACAGAGTTCGAATTAGTCGGATTAAGGGTGTATTTGAAAAGGGTTTCCTACCAAATTGGTCCGATTAGGTGTACGTTGTAGACAAAGTAAAGTATACATCGCCTGTTACGTATATATTGAAAGATCAATCTGGTGAGGTATTAGAGGGAGGTTTCTACACAGAGGAACTTCAGAAAACTAATCAAGAATTATATAGAATTGAAAAGATTTTACAAAGGAAAAAGATTAAAGGTGTGGAACACACCTTGGTTAAATGGGTGGGTTACAGTAAGAAATTTAATGAATGGATTCCCGTAGAACATTTGGAAAGTGTTTAAAGAAAGTGTTTTGCAAACAATTTCGAAATCTCTATAAATATTAATTTTGATTTAAATAAATTTTTTTACATATATAAAATGACAGCTACATACTCAAACTCGCAAATATTCAAATTTCAAAATCTCAAGATTGAAGATAAATATATTGTAAAGGGATTGAAACCCATAAATACAAAATTTGGTAAATCATATGTACTCTACGTTGTACAAAATGAGGACGATACTCCTCTACAAATATGATCTACTAAAAAGATTAATGAATATATTACAGAGAAAGAGTTGGAAAAGAACCCTGAAAGATTTGAGTTTACAGTAAGACAAATCAATTATGGAAAACATAAAGGAATGTTGTATGCAGAGATTGATGGTTGCAATACAGATCACGATGATGCTGGAGTTATCTGGTTGTAAAGGAATTATTTCCAAACCAAATGTGGTTTGAAAATATTAATGCATGTGTGCAATGAAAATTATCTTTGACAAAATTAGCTGTAAAATACGTTTTATATTCATTCTCCTAATCTACAATGACCATACGCAAAAGTATGTATTCTATCATCTGAAATTACTCGCTTGTCATTATCAGCACTCAGAGCAACTTTATTTACTTGTTCACTGTGGACATCATGCAAGTGAGATCTGATGACATTCATGCTTCTAATATAATCTCTTTTCTCAAACAGACAATTTCTATAATCATCATGCGTTATTGTTTTTCAACAACATTCTTTTTAACTCCTTTACATTTCTTGTGTTCCTCATCTGCCAATTTATACGAGTACAGCTTTGCTCTCAGTCCATCAAATTCTTCAATTTCCTTCCCACAAGCTTCGTCCTTAAACATTCCAATGACTTTCTTATTAATTCCAGTCTTAATGCCTGATGGATGAACTCTAGGAAAATCGCTAGTGTCAAATCTGAGTTCAACGTCATTAGATATATCTGCGTAAAAGTCTACCGTCTGTATTTCGTACATCAACGAATTCGTGTCTGTAAACAACAGCTTAGCTTTCTCGCCATACATTTTCTTTATGTAATTATAGTGAAAGTCGTCCATCAAAGTTTTACTTAAATCTAATATTACCATACCTAAATAGATTGGCTTATTATACAGCAATTTAGTTTTTCTCATATGAACGACAACAAGATTTTCGTCAAATATTATCGTTCGATCACAGTACGGCTTTGCAGCCAATTTAGCAGCCTTTTCCCTATCATCAACCAATCTGAAATCTATCCTTTTTCAATATTTTCCATTGTCTTTTCAAAAACGCTATTGTTCATTAGTTTAAAGAAATCTTTCTCAAAGTCGTTGGCAGCCTTAGTGCGTAGCTGCGTATTTAAATCGATGTATGTCTTAAGCCATGGACTTTCTTCAAATTCTATGCCTCTGTGTATTTTGGTAATTTTCAGACCCAAGCTTTCGTACAGTTTCAAATTCTCGTAATGTAATATGTACTTTGTTTCATCATTCAAATTCGGTATCAATTTCTTTACTTTATTCACTTTCACAATTTCGGGGGCTAAAGGGTAGTCGTTATGGAGATCGTGCAGCGCTGCAGGATATTCCAAGTCAACTTCGAGGATACACTTCATTTCTTTCCAGTTCTCCAGCTCTTTTTCTGTCATTCATTCGAACCCGTGTGTGGGTAGGGGCTTACTCATCGAGTACCCATAAAGGTTATTCGAATCTAGGTATTTGATAAATTTGGAAGGTTCATCAACGTTAAAATTTCCATCCATGTATTTATTATTAGCTTTTGCGTATCGGTTTAATATAGTACTTATGCCACCTCTAATTCCATGCTTAATAATCAACAGCATGTCGTAATCGCTTAACAATTCGAGTACAACTTTACATGTAGTTAATTTTAACGCAGCATCCCAAGTCAGTCCTGGCGAAGTATAGTACCATGCAGGATCCAATTTATAGTGGGTCATAGATACATCTCTGAAATTCTCAAAGACATCTGCTAGTAAAAGAACATCAGATATATTGCACAAGTCGTGATAGTCTCGAAATGTTGTACAACCAAACTCTCTCCAAACAGTCTGTGCGTGTTTATAGTCTTCATCACAGATACTGGTATCGTTAAGTTTTGAGTAGAATGCCTCCTTTGGCAGTAGTGTAGTTTCATCAAGTCTTTCTATTGAACTAACGTAGTCGTAAGGGTAAATTCCTTTTCTCAGTAGAATGATAATTTTATAAAGATAATTTTCATTGCACACATGCATTAATATTTTCAAACAACATTTGGTTTGGAAATAATTCCTTTACAACCAGATAACTCCAGCATCATCGTGATCTGTATTGCAACCATCAATCTCTGCATACAACATTCCTTTATGTTTTCCATAATTGATTTCTCTTACTGTAAACTCAAATACAGCAAATCCAATTGCTTTCCAGAGTACTTGCTTGCAATATTTTTACACTGATCCTTACTTAGGTTCTTTGAAAGCGTATCAAGACTGGGAAGCCATAAATCTAAAGCTATCGATAAATCGCAATTCACGTTTGACTTGGGTTTTCTTACCTTCTTTATTTAAAAACTCGTTGACCAGCACTTCCCTGGAGAAGCTGATATACTTTTCTTCATTACACGAAATACAATTAATGTTTCCACCTGCCAACTTCTTTATAAATAAATGACTCTCGTATCCTGATAAATTGTGAAAAACTACTGGAAAGAATTTTGGAATATTGTACTGTAAATTACAATTATCATGCGCTGCACCTCGGAATTTGCCAGAGAGATGACAGTGATCTCTAACACGATCGTTACCCAGCTCTTTTTCACATATATGACACACTGTTGCTTCATTGAATTTTTTCGCTGCAGATTCATCGAATATCATTGGTTTAGGAAATTTGAACTGCTTGTATATTTCTTTAGTATTTTTCTCTAACTTGTTAAAGAATAGTTAAGCAGCATCATCATCCTCATTCTTTGCAGTAAACGTGACTGGAGCTTGCGAGTAAATGCTATCATCAAAACACTTGATGTAATAGCAGAATGAACTAGGCGTATGCTTCTGGTATCGGTTAGTGTATGTATCAATAGGTTTTATCAATGACTCAAAATCTGCATACACGATGAATGGAACTCTCATCGAATTTTTATTGTGTCCGAATTTCATAAACGTTCCAGGTTTAGGTAACTCTATTTTTTGAGCGTCCTGCTGTGAGCAGTATTCATTGTGACTATTAAGAGCATCTTTACTTGTAGAACCATTTAAGCATCTCCGACAGTAATGCATTGCATGGTGATTTCCCTTTAATGACATCAATCTATTAAAGTTTTTAATCCAGCAGTGATTATTAATCTCATCTTGTGAAATTAGTAACAAACCTACTGCGTTTGACTATTATATGTTGAAATTCTTAATGGTACTATTTCTCCTTCTCCCCAAGCCCATACCTTTTCATATCCAAATACATGAATAGAAATTATTTTATTTTATTTTTTTCAAATTTATCTATATCTTTCCACCCTGCAGGAAACTCAACCCCATTCCAGTTAAATTCTTCAGCCTTTTTCTTTAATTATTTATCAATGCGCTCTGGATGTATTTCTATATTATTTAAGGCTCTAGCTATACACCACTTGAAACACTGATTGTCTTCATTCTTCACATTTATTATGGCCTTTTTAGCAGCCAATTTTTCAGGAAGTTGAATATAGGAGCTACCCCTGAGTGGCTTGTATTCTACGGCATTGATTTCTAATTTCAACACCCTGCGAAATCTCCAATTACTACCACGCATCTGAAAATTAGCCAGTGACTCTAGCATTTTGCCATTGGCCTTTCCAAACACCTCTGCTGTATTTGTGGAAGGTAGAATTATTTCATTTTTAGAGAGAAAAGGAGCGTCATACGATATTATTTCCCCCGACTTTAAATCAACCTTCTCCATTGTACATGTAAGTGCTAGATTAACTTTTGTCTGAGGATGTTTATTTAATACTTCTAACACTTGCAGCTAAATACTGCTTAGAAATGACACAGCATCAACTACATCTCTACCGTCAATGACGTATTTCTTTGTGAATCCTTTTAATGCTGATTTCGTTTCTATAACTTCATATTTGTTTGTCTTAGTCTGGGTGAATATGTTCACAACTTTAGACTTTAGCGCTTTAAAAGATTCGCTTAGCGGCTTTTTAATTTTTGCTGGTACCAGCCAATCCCAATAAGACTCGATAGTTGACATTACTCCAGTCTTAATTGGTGTAAGAATCTCAGTTTTGATATCAGGTACAGGAGAATTGAGCAAAACAACAACTCCACCGGTTTGTGAAGTTCTAGCCAACGCGCCAATGAGCTCCGCCTTTCTAAGAGAATAATATTTTTTAATACCTCTTTGTTTCGCGATAAGTCGCAGCTGTTTCACCGGTTGAGGTTCCATTTTATAATGTAGAAAATACATTAAACCAAAGTTCAATTATTTTTCACAACTCGGCTTGGCTTTTTTTACTAATCGTAGTTGTGCTTATTATGCCTAATCAAGGCAGAAAAAGCTATTTGTCTTTAAATAAACATGGTGATGCATAAATTTGCCTTAAAACTGCGATTTTGTCTGAATCCCCCAAAATTCCTACTACTGTGTTTTCAACCTACAACGGAAAGTGGAAGTAGTAGAACATGAGCGAAGATCAGGAGGCAGAGAGTTCCATACAGTAGGATCGGAGGAAGAAAATGAACGTCTACCTAACGAAGTAAGAATATTAGGAAATTTAAGCAGTTTGGCATCGGAAGAATGAAGCTTTTGAGAAGATTGATATTGGCTTAGGAGATCAGAAAGGTAAAACGTTTACCAAAGAGATGTGTTTTGAAAGTTAACAGAGCAATTTTATACTTAATTCTTTGAACCACAGGAAGCCAATGAATATTATTAAGCAAGGAACTAGAGGTGGCCTGAAGCCTTGAGGATCGACAGACAAAACGTGCTAGAGAATTCTGAACGCGTTGCAAACGCATGAGAGAAGAAGGTAAGCCATATAGCAAAGCAATGAACTACAGTAGTGAAGTTTAGAATGAAACATTGAGTTAGCAAGAATTATGGTTGAATTTTTATTAAGATATGACCGTATCTATCTGATTTGACGGATCTGGACGAAAGATGAACGACAGAGAGATGAGATTTGAGATTTCAAGTCAAGATTTTCTCATCAAATATGACACCAAGGTTTTTAGCCTTGGGAGTAGGAGTGAGAGAAATTTTTTTTAAATAGATGGAAGAATTGGCTACTTTGGTTCTTTGACAGGGGGTGCCGATTAAAAGATATTCGGTTTTGGAAGGATTGACAGAGAGACGATTGCAGCAAAACCATGATTAAACTTTGTCTAGAACACATGAAAGGTGTTGAAATTTCAAATCAGAATCTGAGCTAGAAAATGAGATGTACAGCTGAGTATCATCAGCATTTTTTTGAAGTGAAATTTTATTGAAGCATTGTCTAAAACATAACTAAGTGGGGTAGTGTACAGGGAAAAAGTAAAGGTCCAAGTACAGATCCTTGGGGCACACCACGAAGAAAAAGTAGTTCAGGGGAGCGTTCATTATCTATAATAACAGATTCAGTGCGACAAGAAAGATACGAGGAGATCAGAGAGAAAGCAGAGTCAGATATATATATACCAAAGCACGCTTAAGTCTACAGGTGAGAATGCTATGATCAATGGTGTCGAAGGCAGACGAAAGATCAAGTAGTACAAGGGCGGATACGTCTTGAGAGTTTAAGGCTAGGCAGAGGTCATTAGTGGAGCGAAGCTTTCTATATGCAGACTGGAAACAAGATAAAGAAGGAAAAGATTCAAGATGGCAGCATAAGCGAGTGAAGATAATTTTTTCCAAGATTTTGGAAATGAAATTTAAGTTGGCAGGTTTAAAATCTGACAGCAGAGGTGGATTTGGCATAGAAGGATGTGCAGTAGTCTCAGAACAGGGTGGTATAGAAGAACAGTCAGGAAATTTTGTCTTAAGAAAATTAATAAAAATCCTAGCAAGATTAGAAGGAGAATTGGCATTTGGAAGTGGCTTTGGGATAGTGCGATCAAGCAGTGAATCAAGGGTTCCCGGAAGTATTTTGGGGCAGTTTTGATTCTGCAATATCAAGTTCTTAATGTAAGAACTCTTGCCGGAGGAGATCATATGATCAACTAACTTCCGCTGTTTAACGTAGTTAGCCTTGATTGTGCGGTTTTTGCATTTCAGGAGGATTTTTCTTATCTCTCCTATATTTAAATTCTAGTTTGGAACGTAAGGATTTTTGTGCAAGAATTTCATCAGAAAAAAAGGATATGAAGATATGTGTATATGAAGAGGAAAGCGGGAGACAGAGAAGAGTGGAGGCGTTATATACCATGGACCTGCCAGTAGGCAGTGCACTAAGAGAGAGAGATGAAATTTGTAAAGTAATAGAGAAAACTGGGATGACATTAAATCAGCAAATGTAATTTTGAAAAAGCAAAGATCACGTTTATCGGTCATTGGATCGGTTATAATGGAAAATCAGTATTAGAATCCAAGATAAAAGTCACTATAACTATAAAATAACTAAAGAACATAAAATCATAAAGCCCTTTTTTAGGAATGTGTTCATTCTACGGATCCTGCATCCCTAGATTCTCAGATATAGCTTATCCATTAACTCAAATGACTGGAAGAAATAATTCCATAGCTGTGGCCCATACCATAGCTGGGGCAACAAACACTAATTTTGAGACAAAAAAATTTAAATTACGTAAATTTCAAAAATTTCGACTTCGACGAAGCTGCAAAAGAAAACGCCTACATTCAGGGATTGAGGTTTACACTAGGAAACACTTCACTACACTGCTAGTATCTCAAGAAAATATATTTAAATAAGCATACTAATTTACATTAATTTGTTTGCTCAACAAATTAATCAACTCATATAAGAAAAAATCTTAATTACTAATCAGAACTACCGCGAGAGGCCTTCTTTTAGACTTGAGTTCAGGTGACCAGAAAATCAAGGTTCCATCGCGAGCACACGTAATGAACGTGCCGTCACCCACCAATGATCCACTAGCAGCAATCACCCGCTGTACCGGATGTTGGTGTCCACTGAGAGGAGCAGTGCGTGCAGGCAAGCACACGGAAACCTCCAGAGATTTGTCTCTTAGTCGTTCTCTCTCAGAGTACTCTAGGTGCATGTGGGAACAGAAGTCATCCCATGATATGCACCCGTGTGAGTCGTGATCTATCTTCTGAAACAACTCTTTCACCTGGATCTCCTGAAAGCGTCATTAAAGCACCTTATAAATATCAATCGGTCAATCCTCTCCCACTACGAAAAAACATTTTATACCACGATTTTATATCTATCACAGATAAAACTGAGATAGTTGTAGAATCACCGTAAAATCATTTTTGTAGACAGCAGGAAATGCTCCAGGTATTTAAATCCACTCTTCAGTGATCTTTAAAGTTACCAAATCCTTGAAAAACTTTATATAAAGAGTATCCAAAAAAGTTTCTTCAAGTAGCCACACAGAGATGTTAAATTGAGACATTTTAGCTAAAAATAAATAAATAATAATTATCAATCTCTCTCTCTTAGTGCACTGCCTACTGGCAGGTCCATGGTATATAACGCCTCCACTCTTCTCTGTCTTCCGCCCTCCTCTTCATTTCCACATATGAGTGGGTCTTTAAATCATCTAACATACCTAATATCGGCCGGCCCCTGCCTCCTTTTCCTTCCATTCTACCTTCTATGATCTCTTTTAATAGACCTTCCCCCTTTAGAATGTGTCCTATCCAACTCTTCTTCCTATTTCTTAATACATTTATCAACTGTCTATCTGTGCCAACTCTCTCCTGAACTTCCTCATTTGTAACCTTTTGAGTTATCAATACTATTTAAATTTCATAATTAGTATGATTGATGTATCATGTATGTTTGGGTGTCACAAAAAAGTATAATTGCAGAGCATTGATATTAGGCCTAAATGAAAAATGTTGACTACATTTTCTCGAATATGACTTTTTTAAGCTATAATTAATATTATTTTAACGAAATGTGATCTTCAATGTTCTTCTCTGAATGATTAATATTTGAATTTCAACTAACATCGTTAGGAAAAATATTATCAGTGTTGACGGTTGAGGACATAATTTTGGCTTTCTATGTTTCCCTCTTTCTCTCTCTCTCTCCCTCTCTCTCTGTCTCTCTCTCCATATTCTTACTGTAGGCATGTATGTTTTGTACTCAGCAAGAGCACCCCAATGACCAATAACTTCATTCCATTCTTAGTCTTTCCTAAGCTTTTAGGAAGTCTCAATGATAGCTTCTGCGCAGGTCCCACTGCCTTTCTCATATTTCTACTAACTTACTTTTTACGATACATGCAGTTAACGGTTTACCTACTCTGTAGTGGCCTAGACAATGTAGCCACAAAACTTGATATGCCTGGTATATAAAGATTAAAGAATAATGACAGCCATACAATTATATTCATTTAGTAAATAATAAAACAGCAGCAACTAATAGTTAATCAAGATTTGCATGTACGGCGTATACGACCTCAATGATTTCATACAATTAATTTCGTTTGTCAAACATCGCAAAAATAATGTTCGTCTAGTCATTTTGACGCGTTTAGTCATTTTTGAAAACTAGTTTTCTTGATTGCGGGTATGTTTCAATTAGACCTAGACATACCAGAAAGTCAGGATATTGACAATAACCGATAGGGAAAAGATAAGTAAAGTATTAAAATTAATATTTAGTTGGATATTTAAATTAATACTTATATATCTGTCTAATTTTTTACTTATACTGCACTGTGCCATCTTTTGAATGTTTGCTTATTTATTTACATCTTACTAGAGCTAAATGTATATGCGGTTTTACAAAATCATTTCCATTTTTATGAAATATGCTGATTCACAACGATTGTACCAAACTCAATTTCAACAGTAATATTTTGAAAACTAATTTTCAAATTTCTATTTCCAAATAAAATTAGTTACACAGTATTTCATAAAATTCTCTTGATGGCAGCATTCTAGAGCTACACACTATAAGTTTTAAGCTCCCTGAAATCTTGTTATTTATACTTTTTTTAAAAATACCTTTGACATTCTATATGAATATCAATTTGGATTTAGGAAGGGGCACTAGTCAATTGATGCGTTATTTAGTGGAATTAATATGCTCAAAACAGAAAATGCCAAAAATAATCGTGTTCTGGGAATCTTTTTGGACCTAAGTTAGGCCTTCGATACAATTGACCACAATATTTACTCTATAAGCTAAATAACTGCGGAATTAGGGGTTTCCATTAAACTAGATATGTGCTTAATTAATAGGATTCATGTCGTGAAATTTCTTGGCATACTACTTGACGACACTCTTTCGTTTAGAGAGCACATCAATTTCTTAGTCTCAAAAATTAATAGTCTCAATGGCATGCTTTTCAGACGAAGAGACTATATCCCTGATATCTGTCGCAGAGATCTCTATTTTGCCCTTATTCATTCAAGAATTCAGTATGGTATTGAAATTTATGGCAAATCATCTCTTAGGCTCCTACGTCCACTTCATGTCTCTTGCAATAGAGTTTTAAGAACATTGCAAGGTCGAAATAAATATTATAATGTGAATAAACTATATTTAAACTATAGAACTTTACCAAATCAACTACTCTATAAACTATCTATTTGTAAACTAGTTTATAAGTATCTGAATTATGATGGTTTAATGTCAACGGTTGTCAGAGATATATTCAACTCACCCCTATAATACCAGGCTGTCAAATACAAACTATATATATTCTAATGCCAACTCTGTCTATTTTAAATCTTATATTTATGACTGTGTCTTCGAATGGAACAAAATTCCTATTGATTTACGTAACTCTCGCTCACTGAATTTGTTTATAACTAACTTCAAAAATTATCTTAGTTTATTGCTTGAGTAGTGTTTGTTACAGGTAATTTTGTTATTCCATATCTTTGTTGGTATGTCTTATAATTTCATGCCTAAACGTTTAACTTTTGGGTATACGAAAATTTCTACTTAGTACTGGGTGCATATGAGATTATTTGAATATGTATTTCTGTTTATGTTTATGTACATATGTTTATTTGCATGTATGTGCATTTTTATGCATATTTATGTGTACACTTCTTCTATTCTTTGAGTTGATTTGCTTTGTTCTTTTTTAGTTTAATATTCATTTTTGAGTTGATTTGCTTTTTCATTTTTAGTTTGCATATTCATGTTTTAGTTTGTACTTTTATGCATGCATGATGGGTGATCAACTAGATAGGTTTTTTAGACCTCATTGACGGCCTAGTGTGTGTGCATATTTGAGTGTATTTTTTAAATAAAACATAGTTCTCTCTCTCTCACATGCTCACCTTTATCTCTCATATCTCTCACCTTTAAATTTTCTATAACATTTTATCTTTCTGGTGATCTATGTCAGGCATGGTTCAATCGTAAGGGCCAATGGGCACCAACGTCGGACTCAGGACACTTTATATCCGGTTGAACGGTTCTACCTGATCTGGATTGCCAATAGGTCTGTCTGAGTAATTATATTGCGGGATTTCTACTCTCCCTGATCTCTGAATTATTAAAAGTGGCCAGAACCGTCCTCGATATCTAACGATAAGCTAACTAGCTCAACACTGAACTCTGTATTTCAAAATAAAAATGAATTATAATTAACATTAAAGGCGATTAAAATACAAGTAAAATATAAGTAAAGAAAAGAAATTAACTTACTCTGGAAATTACGCAAACATGAATAATTATACAATGCAGAACTTTACTATACAAATAAACTTAACACTTTTTAATCCATTTAGCAGGAAACATAATAAACTGAGATAGTCCAATAATTGAATGATATCATTCGCGAAATACTTAATTCAAGAATCGCAGATTCGCAATACTAAATACAATATTTAGACACCCTTACAATACTATGCAAATGCTTTACTACTATAAACTATATATTGGGATCTAACTAAACTTGACGAAAAACTACTTATAATCGTATCCTCCCTTGGATATCTATTTTTTAAATACTTTCAAAAAAGAAACAAATGTTCATAGAGACAAATGGCTCTCTCTAAGTCTTATCTTTTCGAGCACCTCTTATCAACTCCCTCATAACCTCCTCTAACACGCCTGAGTTCCTCGCCCAGCGGAAAATCCCTCTCCCTAAACGTCTGGTAAATACCTCCGGGAATCCTGAAGTATCTCTAAACGTTAAAACCTCTTAACTAACATACTGAATATCTAACAATTATTAGTATTAAAAATAGGCAACAATTAATAATAATAGTTGCCTGTTATTGTTTACGATAGGTATATTCTAGGTCTATTCTAATAGTAGTCCAGACACAACATGGGATCGGTTTCTATATTTATTTAAGTAATCTCATTACTTAGCTTAACTTAAACAAGCATTGAAGCATCTGAAACTTCCTGCTTATTGTACATAAAATTATATTATATTGCATTTTATATAATAATCTTTCAGAATGAGCATTCTAAGAACTAAGGATAGATTCAGCAGACGAAATGTGAAAGTTTCTAATTAGAGCAAAAATGTCAGCTGCTAAACAACACACTCGTTAAGTTTAAAAGAATCAATCAACTTATCGTTTATAGTATTTTTATTTATTTATTCCACATAGTTACACACATGACATACCGCATGTGTTTACAATGTTTCCTTTCTTAAGTTTTTGTTTTTGTAGTTTTCGTTATTTCCTCCTTTCCTCTCCACGGTTATTAGTAATCGTTGCCTTTTGTTGGCGCATTAAAATTGTTGAGTATTAAATTATCTTACTCACTTGAGTGACGTTCAGATGAAGATGAGTACTTAGAATGTCCCAAAAGCTTTCATAGTATAGTTTGCCATCTCCAGTTGAATCAGCTAATAGGAAAGCTTCTTTCAACTCATTCAACATTTCAAGAGAAAACATGTTCTCTATCTGTACAGGACATATTTTAATGATATTGTTATACAATTAGTCCTATATAAAGCTGCATAAAGTTTAATACAATAAGTAAGGTAAATATACTATATACCAAAGTATGAACTCGTGTTGAATTATAGTACCAATATAATTACATAATGACCAGGTTACTAACATGTTAGCCTAATAGGCAAGGGGGTATCTATTCAAATCTAAGCTTACGCCATCTACTCCGTGCACCCAAATGACAATAAACTTAGACATTTAGGAATATTTATTACTCATAAGTCATAATATTAAAAATAATAGTTGTATTCCAATAACAAAACGCAGTGCTCACAGTAAATATATCAGCATATAGAATAACATATTCCTTACTGCAACGGCTTTTGAAGCATCTGCGCAAGCTGCTTTATATACTGAAGGATCTTCGCAAACTGATATAACTACAGAAGCAGAAACACAAGATTCTATATAGTCACAGAAGCTTCAACACTAGCTTTAATTGCCTGTAAAGCAACAAGACAAGCAGCCACAATGAAGGAAACCGATCCAACTGTGTCAGCACAACCGATACAATGGTCCCACCATTGTAGCCAAGCCAACTAAGAAAGACGTCAAAGAGTTCACCAACGAACAGCTTAAAGCAGGTCAGTCGATCATTGGTTTTCAGCCTCTTCAGACAAGGGTGTCAGCCAGAGAGATTTGACTGACTAAGGGAGGAGTTCGTCATGTCGCCGATATTCATGCTTGATACAACCCCGAGTCTCCAGATGGGTAGCAACCAGAGCGTCAGCTAGTTCGGCATGAACATGAGAGACGTTCGTCACGGGCATCAAGGCAGGGCCGATGGCTTTAACTAGCCAGGAAGGCATTGGTCTTCATGCCCGTCAAACCGGGACTGCCAATTCGTGTGGAGATAGGAATACGGGATGTACAGCACCGAGAGTTCATTGAGGACAAGTTAACTGATACTTATTCAATATGAGTTTACGATATAAAATACATTTAGCATAGTTTAAAACTGATTTATACATAAGTTAAATGATTTATATATACGTTATACAAGTTAATGTTGTAAATTCTCCTTCCACAAAATCTACTACTTTCCATATTTTCATGTAATTCCATAGAGATCCTGTTTGTAAAGAAATATATAGGCCTAATCTTAATATATTATTGACATTTTCACTGGACACAATGAATACCATCAAAAAATCATTGAGCAAATATAGAATTTTTTTCAAATAATATATACTGGTCATATAGTCTTGAACATCAGAAAAATAGTAGAATTTTAACTAGAGCTTAATATAACTAAATTAGACCTTTCGTCTCCTGATTGATGCAAGTCGCGCAGATTTCTGACGCCTCAAACTTTTAATAGTCACTGATAAACGCGCAAAGTCAACCCCCGTAACAGTTATGCGCCTCTCCTGCAACTTCAAGGCCCCAGTCTGGACTTGCTGTTGACAGTCATCTTCTTTCTGAGTATACATAACTGATCTCGTCTTGATGGGGGATTCGGAAAGTTGACTGCTCAGAGTTCTGTTAGGATACTTAGCAGAGATGGTTCTATTAACCATTTCAGGTTTGTCAGAATATGTAGGATCAGGAACTAGTGCAGTATTGAAACTGTAAAGATGTGACTGTAGTCTGGAAGACGCTGAACTAGGTCTGCCTGGCAGCAGCTTCTTTTTATCATCTGCCTCCATTCACACTAATCTGACTAATGCTATAATTTATAAAAAAGACCTTCCTTGTAGTAATACTATATATGCAATCTACATGTAGACAATAATATCTCAAATAGTCATACTCAGAGTACTAGCTGTAGGTACAAATACACATTGAAATTATAATACTAGTTAAAAAACTACAAATCATTATCATCAGCATCCCATACATCCCAGTTTAGCTAGGGTCGGGATACAATAAACCTCTTGTTGATGACGTGAAATAAGCATATATATATATATATATATACTGTACATATATCTTTAAAAATTACAAATCAAATCATCAATATTTTGGTAACCTAATATAATGCACATTTATAGTAATTTAATATGAAGAGTAAAGAGAACTCAACCATTTCAACATGTTTCTAGTCCAGAGAACTCAGAATCAACAGTAAACTTAGATATTTCTAATAATAATAATAATAATAATAATAATAATAATTCTAATAATAATAATAGTAAGCCTCAAGTCGTTAGCCTCTCATGATGCTCTGACAATCCTTAGTTTTTCTTTAGGTGCATCTAAACTTATGCATACTATTCGTGCCAGTCCGAGCTTCTCTCATCCGAAACTATTGGACTACGACGAGGCTCTAAGGCAATGCTTGTGTGCTGTCATCAATGCAGATTTGTCTGACTTGCAGTGGCAGCAAGCCAGTCTACCTGTGAGCAAGGGTGGTCTAGGAATTCATCTTGCTTCTCATATCGCGCCTTCAGCCTTCTTGGCCTCAGCGATGGGAACGAGGCAGTTGCAAGACACAATCCTTCACGAGTGCTCCCCGTCTGCCGATGCAACCATTGACGAAGCATTGTCAGTTTGGTCCAATGGCCAAGCCACTTGATCTCTGCCCTCTACCTCAGCCAGTAACTAAAAGTCATGGGACCATCCTAGAGTGGATCGGATATATAGTCGACTTTTGGAATCCCACTCCAGTGCAGTAGACAGAGCACGTCTTCTAGCAGTGTCAACCAAAAGAAGCAGCGACTGGCTTTACGCTCTCCCTATTGCTTCTTGTGGACTTTTCTTGGACAATGAGGCAACTCGAGTGGCCATTGAAACCATGGGCCCATGAATTCCGATGGAGTTCTTTACACCCTGAGTAATATTTTTAACAAGTAACAAATATAATAAGAATAATAATAATAATAGTTTTTGTCATTGTCCTCATTATGTATTCATGAATAACTTGTATTGCATACACAAATATCGATTGATACCAGAAAACAGAAAGCATTCGAAATGTGGCTACGGAGAAGAATGGTGATCAAATGGATTGACAAAATTGCAAACGAAGAATATAGGGTTGACATAATAAACAAGCTATAAATATCATAAGGAATAGAAAGAACTCATGTCCTAAGAGGGAATCATTTACTAAACGAGATAACTGAAGGAAGAACGGAAAAAAAAGGTTAGAGGAAGACCGAGACTTGAAATGATGGATGATTTGATAATCTACTAATTCGTATGTTGGTATGAAGAGGATAGAAATACGAGGAGTTATATGCCATGGACCTGCCAATATTTAGTGCACTAAAAGAGAACATATATTCATATGAATGCTATATATAATATTTGCAGTATGCAACCTATTGATATGTAGTTCATGTTGCTTTTGAATTGCTCCTTTGAGAATATGCATTGTTGTAAGGTTAACGTTAAGTATTACTACTGATCTTGCTTTAAAGTTTATTTCAATGTTTTATATGGTCCATTTAAAAATAATGGTCTATATAGACAAGATTTAACATAGCCTATAATTAAACATTAAAAAAATTATAATGTTATCTTGTAATTTTATAATTGCTATTTTTGAACATCAGAGCTACTAGATAATTAATATAAATACCTCAGTTTAGAATTTAGAAAAAAGTATATATAATACAAATAATTATTTAAATTAATATGAATCTATGAAAACATAATTATCGAATGGCAGTTGTTTATGTTTTGAAATTTAATGTCTGTTGTGCACGAACTTATTAAATTTAAATGTTTATCCGTCAACAATTCTATATACAGTACAGATCATTTCAAAGATTTGATATTTATAAAGTGTAAACTTGGGGTTTTAATGGGGCCTTTCAAGCATACCTGGTCTCTGACGGAGGAAACGGTACTTTCAGAGTATGCTTGAACATCTTTTAACTACACATTAGAGATGTCACCATTCATCTCCATGGTCCATCAACAACTGCTGCCCAGGGTCTCCAAGTCTCCATTCGAAGCTCAAACTCAATGCATGTGCTCTTCTCAGTCCTCCATCAGTGACAGAAGCGCCAACGACTCCAGTGAGTCCAGTCCATCTCAATCCTCATTAAACTGCATCCAGGATTGCAGCAAACTGAATATGTCCACAAATTTTCACAATCCAATCTCTCTAATGGCACAACAAAGCACATTCCAAAACCAATTCTAGCAAACTGCGCCATTTACGTCATCAATATATTACACAGAATTTCAAGGCATTCGGATGATTTGAAGGGAAATCATCCGAATACCTTTTCAAGGGCGATAATATTCTGTTAGCTCCAAAAAGGAGAGGAAAAATCACAACATGGCGTCAGTGATTCACAAAAGATTGGCTGGAATTGTTGATCATACCCCAAGTAAAGAGAAAGTGAAGAAAGACAATATTTTCAAGCTGCATAGTCCAGACAAATCCATCCGCACCGAAGTGAAATCGAAAATTGAAGATGGAAATCTTCATGCTGCTGTGAGAATTCTCAGCTCTGAAGAGTCTCCGGCTCATTTTAATGGTAATACATACAGTGAGCTATGCCTAAAACATCTGTCAGTTAAGTATGCATCCAGCACAACTCCAAACTCAGTTCCATATAATAAAAACAAGCTCATAGTCACTGAAGCTGAAGTAACGAAAGTTGCAAGAAGCTGCCCTGCAGGCCCTAACGGGATACGGCCCTAATGGGATACGGCCACAGCACTTACTGCGGCTCATGATGTGTCCTGATCAGGGAAGAGAAACTCATATAGCTCTCACAGGCTTTGTAAATCTCCTTCTTCAAGGAAAATGCCATCTAGAAGTCAACCGGATTCTATTTGGGGCAAACATAATAGCTATGAAGAAAAAGTCAGGTGGGGCTTAGACCGATATGTGTGGCGCTGGATCACTGCGAAATGTGTAAATGCATTTGCAATTGCCAACCTTTCGGTAACTCTTCAGCTGCTTCAGGTGGGTGTGGGGGGTGAAAGGCATATGTGCGGCTGTAGTGCATGCTACTCGGCGTTTCATTGTCAGCATTGTCGATGATTAGGTGGAGGCCAAACTCGATTTCTGCAAGGCGTTTAGCGCCTTCAAAAGAGATTGCTTGATCGAAACTACCCACTCAGCCTTTACTGAACTAGATCCATTCTGCAAACTGTCGTATGATGAACCCAGTATCCTATATTTTGGTCTAAAGGAGATCATCTCTAGTGCAGATATTCAGCAAGGTGACCCCTGGGGTCCTCTCCTGTTCAGCTAACTCTATACCCTCTACTTCAATAACTTTCATCTGCTTTGAAAATAGGCTACTTGTACGACATTAGGGCAGGAGGTAATGAGACTACAGTTGAGTCCATTTTCCATGTAACCAGTCCAGTGAATGTCCAAGATTTTACTCTCAGATCATCACGGCTGAGAATCAAAGCGAACGTGATTGAACGATAGGATTTACCCCAGGACCTTTCATTTAAGACTTTAAGACTGACGCCTTTAACCACTGCGCTATTGGGACATTCAAAAATGCTTTATACCTCCAAGTATGAAACGCTCCATCAATTTCAAGGCTCCTTTTCTTTGTAGTATATAAAAATAAATTGATTATACATGTATGTCAATTAAAACAGGAATAGACATTATAAATATCAGCACTAGCAGATTGTAACCTCTATAACTGGTAATACTAAATATTATTGGCTTCGTAAGAAAGTGTCCTATAAAAGTCCCTATAGGGACTTTATATAGCACTCAAACAGCATAATATTACTCAGATATGATGTAAACAATTAAAAATTAAACTAAATACTTTGACCGTATTTAGGGCGTTACAAGCGTGTCGAGATATAACATCAACTTTAAGGTTTCCATCGTAAGTTTCCAAGTTAACAAAATTCAAATGAAAATCCGCTAATAATGAAGATCTACTAAAGCTACATTTCGCATGCTTCCCTCCAAAACTTCTGATTTGCACGCAGATCTTGAGCAATACTTCAACAATGACAATTACACAATTACTGTGCCGAATCATTAAATAATACTAAAAAAAATTTATACATTTTAAACTCAACCCTTCCATTTTAGAGACATTCCAACTTAGAAAATTAATAGTTGATTAGTTTATATTTTGAGAATACATATACAAAATTACAGAAACAGTAATCCAAATAGTACAATTTCTAATTATAGTCATTGCAAAATAAAAGCACAAATAATTCACATTGATAAAGTAAACAAGGAATTAATTATAATTTAAAAACGACGTGGGTCCAACGCCGTACCGACGTTCCATTTAAAGTCAGAAAATGGTGGAATGATATATTATATTTAATAATTAGAGGTAATTAATGGAAAATGTGTTGATCCCGACGTTATGCCTTTTTACCGACCTTTCCCCGACGTCGGCCGACGTCGTCATGTTAGCTGGGTAAGGAGCAGTGATTTTGATTTTAAAATCATAAAAGTAAACACGCATTATAGTGAATAGTCAACTGTGTTGATATCTATCACTTTTCAATACCACATGTTTAAACCGTTAGGCAATTTAGACAATTTTCCGTATAACCAGTCCAGTGAATGTCCGAGATTTTACTCTCAGATCAGCGCGACCGGGATTCGAACCCACGAGGAATCAATTCACCTCAGGATCGGTCATTTAAAACTTCATGACGTTACCCCTACGCTATTAAGACATTCAAATAAAAAACATACTCCATCTAGGGCTCTAAGCGATGATTTTGATTCTGATTTTAAATCATTTTAAAACTATTTTACTCAACAAAGTATGCGTTTAACTTGAACGATGATTTTAAAATAATCTTGTCTCATATTCAAAATAATTATGCTGCTTATTAAAATAGGCCTAATCCAATCTGGCTTTCTGTGTATCCATCATAAAAGTTTTTGTTTACATTGGATGCGAATGTTAGCAACACTAACATAGAGTAACGATAGGATCCTATTATTACTCTGTGCATACTAACATCTGAGATTTTTATGTAACAATGGATTTGGAATAAGTAAAGTAAATAATATTCAAAGATCTTTAAAATAAGTAGATATGGCATGACTGTTATTTCAGTGATACCTGTTCTGTAACAAGAGCGACTTGATTTTCAGCATGCTCCATTTAATCGGGAGGGTAAACAAAGCCCCTTTGTCATAAGTCTATTTAATAGTAATTTCTGTAATTTCAGATTTATTTCATGATAGTCCGCTTATAAACGGTTTTAAGATGCTGCATTTTTGCACGTCTAGGTATACAAATTCCAGAAATCCTGAAACTAAAGAACGGGGAATATCCTTTAAGAGATTTGAAATAGAATTTGTTTGCATTTTTGAATTATAAAAATATATATTCAATTAATAGGAATTCTTTTAAAATAATTTTTTGTCATGACGATATATTGGATAGATGTGACGATAAATGTGCTACTAAAGTGTTTAATTATCGTTAAAAAGCATTGCAAATGTTCAAAAACTTCATTATTTTATGCCTTTAAATAATGATCAGCTGATATTGTTTACCTTTGGCTAGCAAAATTAGTTGTTGGCATCACTGCAATTCTTGAACTCAATGTTTACAATGGTTGACACTTCTCTGACACTTCTACGGTTTTTCTCTATTCTATGATAGTAATATACAAATTATAGTGCTACAGTTATCAATGACAACATCGAGGACTATTGAGACAAAATCAATCCGGCAAGCAAAAAGAAGGTCCACAAACGGTGCAAATTCCCAAATCCAGAAAATCAGTCCAAAGTAAACACGTATTATTGACCTTTGACTTGCTCCAGTATTAACATTGATTGTTAACCTCTCTCTACTGACAAATTTCCTCGTGCTTTTAAGCGTGCAGTTATGACTCCATTGCTTAAAAAGCCCACACTGGATAAGGAATTATTGTCGAATTACAGGCCTATATCTAATCTGTCATACATATCTAAGCTCACTCAAAGAATTATTCTTCAGAGGCTTTCTACTCATCTCTCTTACAATGATCTATTTAATAAGCATCAAGCTGCTTATACTAAGCATCGTTCAACTCAAACGGTGCTTCTATCTGTGTGCAATTCTATTGTTAATGCCATGTGCACACAACGCTTAACTGGATTATGTATGCTTGATCTTTCGGCCGCTTTTGATACCATTAATCACAATATTCTTCTGGAACGTCTTTCTTCCTGGTTTGTTGTTCGTGGAATTGTTCTTGATTGGTTTTCCTCCTATGTGGCGGATCGTTCTTTAGTGTGAAAGTGATGGAGTACATCTCTTCGCCTTCTCACTTAAAGTATGGTGTGCCTCAAGGCTCCGTTCTTGGTCCTATCCTATTTAACCTCTATACAACACCCCTAAGCACTCTAATCACTTCTCATTCTCTTGATCATGAACTATATGCTGATGACACTCAGTTGTACACTTGTTTCACCCCTAACTCCTATTCTAATGCTGAAACCCTCCTGCAACAAAGTTTTCATTCTATATCCTCTTGGATGTCTGCTAATTTCTTGGCACTTAATCCATCTAAGACTGAATTCTTGTTGGTCGGGACATCTCAACAGCTTCTGAAGCTGAATAGGAAAACAGTGGCTTATTTCTTCGTGATAGTGGCTCCAATCACAATCAACTGCGTCTGGACCACGGTTACCACGAAGTAACCCAGGCCACTTTCTATGGAGAAACACGGCTTTTTATACTAAATTTTAGCATGGGATAACTACGAGGCCAATCACGTAACGCCTTACTAAACCCTCGATTTGTATCACCCCATTCCATTGGTTGAAGGTGTGGCCTAAATTAAGTTATATTTAAACTCTGTTACCATCTTGGGTGTTTTCTTTTACCACCACCTAGTTTGTGCTCTTTTCTAATTAAACCTATTGTATGATCTAGCGCGAAAATATACCAAAGTGATAACGTCGTTCTCTGGCTTCAATTATCGTCACCAATCATTTTTATTTTCTAAAAATTCTACAAACCTTACCGAAATATACACAAATCTAGACAAAACCGTTCAAAACCTCCTATAGTGCTTGACTGACATTTCCTCGAATTTAATATAACGTCTTTCTACTTTAACAAAGGCCAACTACGTATATTATAGCATTTACAACCAATGATATCTATTTTTACACAAATCGCTGACGAATTAGGATTTTCCTTTGATTACTAGCCCAACTTTATCTCTAATATTGCTATTTATGGTTATTTTTATATTCTGGAAAAATCGTTAGACTGGTGCCACGTTTAATCTATACGGAAGCGTACGAATTTATACTGCGTATTTATCTGTACATATGTGTATATGTGTATATATACATGTATGTAAAGATGAATATTTACATGTATAAGTGTGTTTGTGTATGTGCATCTTTTATGTATTTCTCTGTTTAAGTAGGATTGACTCATCAAGGTATGAAATTCTAGTATTTTGCCCTTTACAAATTTATGTCTGATGATGTATAGCATTGCGACTAGACTTTCGTTATAAGTCTTAACGACTGCTTGAACCAGTAGGCTATAACAAGTTCAGTTAATAATCGTTGCATGGGTTTTGTCTTTCAGCGCTGCTGCTCGCATCTGTTAGCAGCGGATGATCCGATGAAGTTCTTATATGTGTATGTATCTTATATGTGGATGAAGTTATTACATATGTGTGTTTGCAAGTGTATAGGTATATATATAGGTATGTATGTGTAGGTATGTAGGCCTACATGTATGTGTATGTATGTTTATGTTTATATGCGAATGTCATAAGAGCGTAGCGATAACATCATGAAATTTTAAATGACAGTTCCTGAGGTGAATTTAACCCTCATGGGTTCGAATCCCACCCGCACTGATCTGAGAATAACATTTCGGCCATTCACTTTACTGGTTACACGGAAAATGGAATAAATTGCCAACGGTTTAAAGGTGCGGTATTATAAAGTGATATATAGATATTGTAATGAACGCGCCTTGTTCACAATTTATATATTAAGAACTATATATAATAGATCGAAAGCAAATATTATACAGCTGTTATTTATAAATATTATGTGACGTAGGGTTTTTAGAAATATTTATAATAGATGAGATAAGCCGAAGTTGTAAGTAGGCATAGCTAGATTATTACGCTGGGTATTTCCAAAGTGAGGCAGCTAGCTGTGGTTGGCTGAAGTCGATCGTTCGAGTAGTATTAAAGCGGCCGTCGATACATAGAAATCAGATTGGGTGCTGCGTGGTTTGTCTGCGCAGTAACTCAGGGAGGCCAGAACCTTCTACTCGAAAGTCCCAATTCCCAATCATAACTAATCAAATAAATTCTACGTCTTTGCACTTTACAACAAATTAAGGGGAGATGGCCGACCAAAACACTGATAGTAGGCCAGTGTCCCAAACCTCCTCGATGTCGAACGCGGGACTTACCCCCGATTCGGGCCGTGACGACCTGGCACGAGACCTGAATACCCACGAACCCACAATTAGGGCAGAGGCCATAGCCCTAGCACAGGCGGGAGACAGAAGCATTCTCACCTTTAATCGTGACGATCTCGGCGCAGTAGTAGAAAGCGGACATTCACAATTGGCCGAGTTCCTAGGCCTTTCAATAACAAGGAACACACAAGCCACTGACCCAAATATCCAAAGGCCATACGACCACAACAGCGCGCCGGAGGTCCCCATTAGCTCAGTGGGTGGATGGGGAGGCCCTAACCAACAAAACATTTGATGCTGGAGGGAGCTGAACAATACCGGCGTCCAAAACCAAGCCATGACCCCAAAGATATGGGAAGTGCGCGCGCACAAGCCGAGCGTTTCGCGACAGTGGTCATTGAACATGTTAGCTGAAACATCATCATCAATGATGCTATTACCAGCAATATCTCTTAATGGACCTACTCTAACTTTATTTCTCGATTTATTTCTAACATAGGCAAAGAAACTCTATCTTGCTGTCAATTTTCGCATTATAAGCTAATTTATTCTCAAACTGTTTCCTTCCTACTAATAATCATAGAGAGGAAGAATGATATTGGCAGTGGTGGATCCAGGGCGGACCCTGGATCCGCCACTGCCAATATCAGATGGCTGACCCGACGATAAAAAATTTTAAACAATATTTTCATTGTTTCTGTGGCAATTTCCTGGCGTAAATGTGTTTAAGGGCGTTAGGGGGGTTAGGGGAGTGGGGGGGGGGGGGTACGAGAGAGGGAACTCGAACAGTCCCACTACCTCGAATTTTTTTAAATATGAGCCCTACTATAGGGGCCCATATATTGGAAGGTGGCCCGAAAAATGTTGACAGTTTCACTGGCTCTCAGTTTGTACTTTAACAGCTGTATAAGAGAAAAAGGGGTGTAAGTAAAAAATTCGAACTCTGTACCAGAGCAGTGGTGCAAATAGCCTTGGCTGGGATCGAGGGCTTAAGCCTCCTCCCACCTTCCGCCAAAATTAGGTTAGGTCACTTTTGCAATAGGCCATCGATCCGCTAAGTTTCTTCAGAGGTTAAAAAAATTAACCTACTTTTTCCTAAGCAAATGTAGGTTTTTAGGCATTTTAGGTTTTCCTCTCACTTTAGTACGGGTATGAGTGGGGGGGTGGGGGGTGGGGATAAGATACGGGGATACACTCACTCTATCAGCCGAGCGCAGTACGATGAAATGTTGAACCAGAGCATTTGAATGTTGAAATGTTGAACGCAGAGCATTTTTTCAGGTTGCGTCACAGGTCCCGAAGAAGGCGGGACGTAAGCAAAGAATTGTATACTCTTCAAAAAAATTTCGGGCCCCCCTTAAAAAATTCCTGGATTCGCCCCTGGATACTGGCCTTAAAACAAACATCTGTGTTTCCTGACCCAGTGTGCCGTTATGTTATGTTATGATGTTATGTTATTGTTGACATTTTTGGGTAATACAATAATCGCTGCGAAAGAAGAAACTAAAAACCCTTGACGTGTACATCCTTTGTTTACGTTTTACTGGGAGATGAGAAAATTTACCGATAATTGACTCGTTTTTGTAATAGAAGTACTCTGAAAATATGAATACATTTTTGTCTCGTGCAAACACTTTGTTTGCTTTCACACTTAGCGTTCTAGCGGGACTTACTCTTCTCTGCTTTACAACTACGGCCTTCAATTCTCATTTAGCCGATGTCACGATAGAATCAAAGAATGCAATTGTGTATGATATATATTGTACTATTTGTAATGAGATTTATTGAAAAAAATCTAAAGAGTTCTATATGAAGATTTTATGCGTGTTTGATTTTTCATATTTGGTAATAGAATTTTAAATACACTTTTGATTAAAAATTAGTTGTGTTTGTACTAATGATGCTCAAGGGTGTTTATAGCTTAGCTTCGGTAGCATATGTTTAAAATGTATTCCATTTTATGATACAATGGTGCAGATTGGCTGCAGAAGAATATTTATTTTATCACATGGCAATATTACAACATAGGTGTTGCTGAACTAGTGATATAGATTACGAAGTTATTAATTGAAATGGCTGATTATACTTCTAGGCCAATTTCTATAATTTTTAATAACTCGTTGAACACAGGATGTATACCAACTCATGGAAGATGTCCAATGTAATACCTATTTAAACGGGGGGAAAGAGGTTTGAACCAAAGAACTATAGACCTGAGAGCCTTACTCTGCATTTATGCAAAGTGCTTGAGAGTATAATAAAGGATGAGTTAATAAATCATTGGGAGAAACACAACATCTTAAGAAAATCTCAGCTTGGATTCATGAATGGTCATGCTTAACTAACTTAATTAGCTTTTGAGAGAAAGTGAGGCAGTGGGTAGAGGAGGGAGAGACTATTGATGCAGTGTACTTGGATTTCAGAAAGACTTTTGATACTGTCCCTCACAAGAGACTTCTACATAAGATTAAGTCTTGCGGAATAGATGGAAAGTTACACAAATGGATAGAAGATTGGTTAAGGGGAGGAAGCAGAGGGTTACGCTGGGTGAGGCTAAATCAGGTTGGGTGGAGGTGACTTCGGGGATGCTGCAGTGTTCAATGTTGGGGCCTATTTTTGATCTTCATAAATGATATAGATACAGAAATATTTAATACGATCTTGAAGTTTGCTAATGATACAAAACTATTTGGAAAAGTTGGTATGAAGAACAAAGTGACAGTATGGTTCGGGACTTACATTTGCTAAGTAAGTGGTCCCAAAAATGGGTCTTAGAATTCAATGTAGACAAGTGTAAGAAATTCTCTGATAAAAATAACCCTAATAAAGAATATGTTGTAAATAATAACATACTGCAGGTAGTGAGTGAGGAGAAGGATTTAGGGGTCATATTTAGCCAGGACCTCAAAGTGAGGAAACTTTGTAGTGAGGCTGTTAAAGCAGCCAATAGGACCCTAGGACTAATAAAGAGAATATTCAAAAGTAAAGATAAAGGCATTGTTTTGAGATTGTATAAATCTTTGATTCGACCTCATCTGGAGTATTGTATGTCAGTGTGGAGACCACACTACAGGAAGGATATTGAACTTACTGAAACAGTACAAAGAAGAGCATTAAGAACTATCAGGTGATTCAAAGCATTAAGGTATGGGGAGAGGCTAAGAGCAGTTCAACTGACAACCCTGGAAACCAGGAGAATTTGAGGTGATCTTATAGAGGTTTTTAAAATAATGCATGGGCTTACGGAAATAAGTGCCACAGATTTTTTCAATTTCTTCAATAATTATAATGATTTAAGAAGTCATAGCTATAAGTTGTTTAAGCCTAGTGTAAGGACAGACTTAGGAAAGTTTTCTGTTTCTCATAGAGTGAATGATAGGTGGAACTCTTTGGAGAGAAGGTTGTCAATGCCGTGTGAATAGTTTAAAAAACAAGCTGGATGTTGTAATCATGTAAGATTGGTGATTGAAAGAAGCCCTTGGCTTTCTTTCCTTGTTCGTGCTACCTAAGTTTGAAGAAGGATTGGAATAACAAAAGACCTACCTAGCAGTTCGGGTAAATTCTGGTAAATTCTTAAGTGCAAACTCTAATATTGATAGTAAAATAAAGTTTTAATATCTTGTTTCATCATACAAGGATGATATCAGGGACGTCCCCATCACAAGTCACTACAAATTGATTCACCGCAAACGATCTGCAAAAAACACGTGCTGAAGAGAAAGAAGAAGATCCTAAACGGTGCCGGTCCGGTGTTCAAAAAACAGTCAGGCAAGATGAAAAAGTCTATGGTGGGAAGAGATGTGTTTTCAACCTACAACGGAAAGTGGAAGTAGTAGAACATGAGCGAAGGTAAGGTGGCAGAGAGTTCAAAGCAGTAGGAACTGAGAAAGAAAATGGAAGTCTACCTAACGAATTGAGAATACTAGGAATTTTGTGCAATTTGGCATCGGAAGAAAGAAGCTTACGCTAAGGTTGATGTTAGATTAGGAGATCACAAAGTCAAGAAGGTTTACCAGAGAAGTGTTTTGAAAGTTAACAGAGCAATTTATACTTAATTCCTTTAACCACAGGGTGTCAATGAAGATTATTAAGCAAGGAACTAGAGGTGGTCTGAGGCCTTGCCGACGATCGACAGACAACATTTGCTAGAGAATTCTGAATGCGTTGCAAACGCATGAGAGAAGAAGAAGGTAGGCCATATAGCTATGAATTACAGTAGTCAAGTTTAGGATGAACTATTGAGTTAGCAAGAATTATGGATGAATTTTTATTAAGAAATGACCATATCTGTATGACTTGAAGGATCTGAAAGAAAGATGAAATGACAGACGGATGAGATATGAGATTTGGAGTCAAGATTTTCTTCAAATATGACACCAAGGTTTTTAGCCTTGGGAATAGGAGTGAGAGTAAGATTTTGAAAATAGATGGAAAAATGGCTACATTGGTTCTCTTCTGGGGAGGGATGGTGGTGCCGATTAAGGGATGTTCCTCTTTTAGAAAGATTGACAGAGAGACGATTGATGCAAAACCATGGATAAACTTTGTCAAGGAGAGATGAATGTAGTTACAATTTCAGATCAGAATGAGCTAGAAAATGAGATTTACAGCTGAGTATCGTCAGCACAGAATTGAAATTTTATTCAAGCATTTTCTAAAACAATGAGAAAACTGAGTGGGGTAGTGTAGAGAAAAAAAAGTAAAGGTACAACTACAGATCTTTGGGGCACACCATAAAATGGAGCTAGTTCAGGGGATCGTACATTTTCAGTAATAACAGATTGAGTGCTATCAGAAAGATAAGAGGAGATCAGAGAGAAGGAAAAGTCAGAGTCATCAAAAACATGCTTTAAGCCTACTGATGAGAATGTAATGATCAGTGGTGTCGAAGGCAGCAGAAACATCAAATAGTACAAGGACGGATACCTTTTGAGAGCATAAGGCTACTGGCTACTGCACTAGTACTTTGTGTCACTTTTAACTAAACAATGCTTTTAAACTCTTCTCTATCTCTCTTTTTTTCTCTCTCTCTCTCTCCATATATAATATTCTCTCTCTCTCTCTCTCTCTCTCTCTCTCTCTCTCTCTCTCTATATATATATATATATATATATATATATATATATATATATATAGTAGGGATGCATCGGATTTAGTTTTTCAATTCAATCAGAGCCGGATTTCAAATAATTGTAATATTAAAAACCAATACAAAGCTAATGATAACATCAGTTTCATCTCTCAAATGCGATATCAGTGACATGCGAGCCCTGGATTTGAACCCCGCATATACTGATTTGTGGTTGGAAGTCTTCATCATCATTAAATTAGTAACTAAGTCATTAACGGCTGGCTGGAGTCAGTGGTGAAGTCGGTTTGATACTCGACCGCGGATCAGTAGGTGCGGGGTTCAAATCGTGGGCTCGCCCGTCACTGACATTGCTTTCGAGTGAGGAAACTGACATTAACTGTTAACAAGCTTTACCAACGTTTGCTATATCAATCATCATAACCTTTCACTAGGTTATAATGGTATTTTCAATCATGTTGTTCAAACTTCATGTCATTAACTGGCTCAATAAGATCTTTATCATTGAATATTACCTATGCTATGAATTTAAGCTCTATCTATTAATCATCGTTAATCATTAACTAGGTTATCAATTTATGCTCAATCAGTCATCATTATTAAGTCATTTAATCAATTAATATATCAGTATTTGCTCCATCAAGTCATCCTCATGAAATCATTAACTGCCTCAATCAAATAATAAGTGAACCATTAACTAAGTTATCAATATATGTTATATAAGAAGAAAAGACTATCAAAGCATCGCCACTACGACATCAACTAGGTTATTAGTGTGTGCTTAATCAAATAATCATCATTAAGTCTTATGTTCTTCTTATTTGAGCTGAATATTCTGCAAATTTGAAATATCAATTTATTATTTTTTATATTAAAAATGATTGCCAAATCTAGTAACAAATCCAATTGGATCTGCCGGAATCAGATTTGCAAAAAGTACCGGAATCCAGTCAAATCCACCGGAATCAGAATCCGGTACACCCCTAATATATATTATATACACTGTGTTTTTTATATTTCCTCACTGATACCCCATATTATTTTCACAATAAAGTCGTAAGGACTTGACCGATGTCTTTGATATTTACAGTACCTGACTAGCAGCCAATTCTACCAAACATATTGAAATTTCGTTTGAATATCATTAATAATGTGAAAGTTATAGTTTTGCGAATAGGAGTGGGGTCAGATTAGACATTTCCAGTACAGGATTACGGGCGCGTTGCATGCAGCATATAATTATCCTATAATATTAATAGTGAACATGTAACATAAATTTCTGCAATTCTATTTTGAAGAGCAATCATTTATTTTCAAAAAAACGTAAAATATGTGCCGATATGTTTTTAATTGCCACAGTTAGTGAACTTTAAATGCATGCATTGCATGAAGAGAATTAACGGTAGCTGAGCTCTCATCATCTCACGGCAGCTGAGCTCTCGCCTAGCATACGGAGGCCTAATGACATAATGCATGCTTTAAAAGTTCAGTAACTTTGTCAATTAAGAACATATCAGCACATATTTTAAGTCATTTTGAAAAGAAATGATTGCTCTTCAAAATAGCATTAACAGAAATTTTATGTGACGTGTTCTCTATTATTCTATAGAGATAATTTTACGCTGCATGTAACATGCCCGTAATTCTGTACTGGAAATTTCTTATCTGACCCCAGTCCTTTTCTTAAAACTATAACTTTCACGTTATTAAAGATATTCAACTTAGTTTCTCCGTGTTTGGTAGAAAAAATTGGCTGCTAGTCAAATACTGTAGGTATGAGGCTGCATATGTAGCCTAAATATTAGGCTACATGTAGTATATAATTATGTATATATATAATATATATATATATATATATATATATATATATATATATATATATATATACATATATATACATATATACATATATATACATATATACACATATATATATATATATATATATATATATATATATATATATATATATATATAGATACATATATATATACATATATATATAGATATAGATAGATATATATATATATATATATATATATATATATATATATATATATATATACATGTATATATAATTATATACATATACATATAGATATATATATAGATATATATATATATTTCTATATATATACATGTATAAATAATTATGTGTGTATATATATATATATATATATATATATATATATATATATATATAAACTGTGTGTTTTATAAATGATACCCCACATTATTTTTACAATAGCGTCATAAGGACGGATGATCTTGAAATTTACAATACTTGACCAGCAGCCAATTCTACCAAATATAGAGAAATTTTGTTTGAATATCTTTAAAAACGTGAAAGTTATAATTTTGCGAATAGGAGTGGGGTCAGATAAGAAATTTCCAGTACAGGATTACAGGCGTGGTACGCGCAAAATTATCTTGTAAAACGTAAAATTATCTCTATAAAATTATGGCAAACACGTCACAAAACATTTCTGCTAATGCTATTTTGAAGAGTAATCATTTCTTTTCAAAACGACGTAAAATATGTGCTGATATGTTCTTAATTGACAAAGGTACTGAACTTTTAATGCATGCATTGCATGAAAAGAAGTGATTTCAACTCCTAAGAAATAAGTCTGGTTCAATATCTGGCTACAGCTTGCAGATACAGCTATGTATTAAAAGTTCAATAACTTTGTCAATTAAGAACATATCAGCACGTTTTTTACGTCATTTTGAAAAGAAATAATTGCTTTTCAAAACAGCATCAGCAAAAAGTTTAATTGACATGTTCGCTATTATTCTATAGAGATAATTTTACACTGCGTGTAACACGCCGCCCGTAATCCTCTACTGGAAATTTCTTATCTGACCCTACTACTATTCGCAAAGCTATAACTTTCAAATTTTTAAAGATTTTCAAATGAAATTGCTTACAACAAATTTAAAAATTTTTAATGAATACAATTTTAAAAATCCCTGTTTTTTGAATTTGTTTAAATTTAGTGATTTTTTAAAGATTTTCAAGTATTTGTCTAATAAAAAATGTACAATAAGTTCAATTAAAATTAACTTAATTTAATCTGGTAGAGAATGACACAATTTTGTTAGAAGGGATCAGTAAACCATTTGATTTTAATCACACTCAAAAAAGTTGCTGACAGGATTTTTAAATTTCATAGTTTACTTTCAAATGGCATATGTTAAAATCAAAATCAACTTCACAATTTAAAATCCGCTTTTATCTCCTTCAGCGACTGGCAGATTAGGATACTTTAATTACAATGTCATCAAAAGGAAGAAAGTTGACAGATAACTGGCGGTATTTCGATCGAAACAACAATCAAAAATATTACATTAAAGCAAGCTGTAGGATTTATTCTGTATGCAAATAGCAAGTGGTCATAAACTTTGTACGTGTATTAGATTTATAACAAGTAATGAGAATTAAGCTACGTTTATAGACAATTGGTCATCTTTTCATTCATTTAAGAAAAACCACTAAAGTTAATTATAATATTAAAAAATCACGATTATAATAAAAAAATCATCCAATTTTTTTTAAGGTACAAAAATCAGATTTTTTACCAACCCTGTATATATATATATATACATATATATATACACGGCTACAAATGAGGAAATTCTGGAGAGAGTTGGTTCAGATAGACTGTTGATAAATCTATTAAGAAATAGGAGGAAGAGTTGGATAGGACACATTCTAAGGGGGGAAGTCTACTAAAAGAGGTCACAGAAGGCAGAATGGAATGAAATTGAGGCAGAGATAGGCCGATATTAGGAATGTTAGGTGATTTAAAGGTCCACTCATATGTGGACATGAAGATAAAAGCCAAAGACAGCGAAGTGTGGAGGCTTTATAATAATAATAATAACAACAATTAGAGTGCTACAGTCATCAATGACAACATCGAGCACTATTGGGACAAAATCAAGCCGGCGAGCAAAAAAAAGAAGGTCCAAAAACGGTGCAAATTCCAAAATCCAGAAATTCAGTCCAAAGTAAAGGGAGTTAAAGAAAAGGTGGTTTAGGTGCAGGTCGCTGCTTATGGACACTGGATGGAAAAGAGAGATGGAAAAGATATGACTTCAACTGCTTATGGAACTGCTCATAGGAAAGCAAAGACTGATGTGATTCAAATGAAGATTTCCGAAGATTGGATGGAAGAGAATTCCAGATCTGAGGTGCAGCATGCTGGAAAGAATGATTAGATAGCTTAGAGCGTGAAGGTAAGCTAGGTCTCACAAGAGTAATTAACTTAGAAGACCGAGTAATAGCAGGCTGCATCACTTTAATCAAGTGAGACATACAAGTTTGTCCAGGGATGGTGATGGACTTATAGGTTAACGAAGCTGTTTTGTAAATGATACGCTCTTTAATCTTTAGCCAGTGCAAAGACTTCAAAATAGGCGTAACATGTGAGTACTTGGAACTACAAAAAAAATTGCTCGCGCAAGAGAATTCTGAACAAACTGCAACGATCAATCTCACAGCCAGGGAGATTTAAAAACAGGGAATTGCAGTAGTCCAGCTTCGATTGCACAATATAATATATATACAATTGACCTGCCAGTATGCAGTGCTCTAAGAGAGAGAGATGATCATGAGTGCAGTGAGTGTATTTGGCTGATTGTAATATTTTGACCATGAACGTGCGAAAGTTTTTCAGAAAATTTGAAAACCAATTTATGAAAGTTGATATTTAAAATTTTATGGATTTTAATGACTTTAGATATTACAAATAATTGCCAAATCCGGCGCACAGACTAGACATATTTAACCGGAACCGATTTTGCAAAAAGCACTAGAATAAAGGAAAACCTGAACCGGAATCTGGTACACCCCTAATTGTAACATATCTAATACTTTTGAAAATTTTATTATTAATATTATTATTTAACTGTTGATTACAGAAAAAATGTACCTGACTATAGTGCTTCAAGAGAAAAGAATGATCTTGGCTTTGTCAACTTTGACATGAATGCAGGTATTTTGGTGTTGTTGTTTTTTAGTCACCTTTGACTTTTAATTCTCAATTGATAATGGCAAATCTTCATCAAGTTAAGTTTTCTGATTAGATAAATTGTCATTGGCCACATGATATTCTATTGACTACAGTTTGTTGTAGTCTTTTCTATTTTACTTTTCAAAAGGTAAGCTTATTTGAAAACTGATTGATTAGCCATTTGCTATTGTATTTTCTGGCTCCATATAGTTTTCCTCGCTCTCTCTCTCATTCTCTCTCTCTCCCTTAACTATAAGTTCATGGCCTAGAACTCTTTCCATCCAATTCTTCTCTTAGCTAGATTAGTTTGATCGATTATTGGTAATCGATCAATCATTGGCCTTGCTGGGATGTTTCTGATATCATCAGACTTATAGTCAAGACTAATACTTCAAGACCATCTAGAAAGAGAGACGTGCCCCAAGCTGTGATTAAATGAGGTGGTAAGCCTAAACTACATCATTAATTAGACCTCTACACGATTTGTTAGTAACCCACAGATATAATAATTAACGAGACAACATAGAACATAGTCTACTTGATAGTCAACGTTAACGTAGCCTACTTGATAGGTCTAAAACTCTAAATATTACGTTCTTGAAAATTATTAGTGCTGCATACTAAGATGCTATCTTCTTTTGGCTAAATGTATGTTAATATATTTTATATTATCGTTTGACGTTATATTCAATTGATTTTTCCATAGCTCCCAAAGATTTGAGAATATCTATTCTGTTAATCTGTAGAGATCTTTTTGGAGTATTTTTCAAACCCGCACATCGCAAACAGATTTGTAGTCAAGAGTCTAGGCTAAAACTCCCAGACCAAAACCAGACCCCTCGAGACCAAGACTATGACCAGACCTTCAAGACCTAGACAGACAACAAAAGCTGATAAGGCTAATGTTGCCGTCAGTTTCCTCACTTGAAAGCGATGTCAGTGACAGGCCAGCCCAGGATTTGAACCCCTCACATGCTGATGCACGGTCGAGTGTCTTACCGCCATCGCCACTGGTTTCAGCCAACTAACATGCCTTTGAACATGACAACATGCTCAAAGCTGTGATTAAATGAGGTAGTAGGCCTTAACTATTTCATTAAGACTTCTACACGAGTTGACTACTAGCCTACAGGTAAAATAATTGCTGAAGTAATATAGCCTAGAAGATAAGCTAAATTTATATAGCCTATACGTTCTCTGTAGGTCTAAATATGACACTTTTTAAAGTCATTAGTATCCCATACTAGGATGCCAATGGCTTGTTGCTAAATGGAGGCTGATATATTCGATATATTACCGTTTGACATTATATTCAATTGAGTTTCTCTTAGCTCTTTAAGATTTTCAAATTCTACTCTATTATTCTGTAGACTATACTTTGTAGTACTTCACTTTGCGACATTTACTGTGTGTGTGTTCATTAATCATCATTAGACTTTCGTTTAAATTCTGCAGATACTATATTGATGCAGGATTTTACATTTCCATTGATTCGTTGGTGACTCAAAGTTTTATTAGATCGCTTTGCACTAATGCGTTAAGTGGCATAAGAAGCCTGTGCAAGACATGCCGTTTGTTACTGATGATTTATTAATGTAGGTAGGATTAATGTTTTGTATTGTTATGAGTCAATCATGATTACATTTTAAAATATTTTATCATAATTTAATTTAAATTATGAAGAGATTTTTCCGGAGATCTCTAATTTACTGTTGCCAATATTGTAATTAGTCAGTTGTAAAAGAAGAATATACACTTTTGCTTTTTATTTGCTAAGAGAAATATATCCTGGCTTCTTATAAAGAAATATTATACCAGTAGAATTGTTTGGCTAAGATTTTTTACCACATTTTTACTTGTTAATTTAATGTATTCACGTTTATAGTGCTCAAACTAGTAACGTTCATTTTATGTCCGCAGACTTGACTGGACTCTTTAACTGGAATGTAAAGCAGCTCTTTGTTTATCTAACAGCTGAATACGAGACTGCCCAGAATGTAAGTTATCTGTCCTTTACTGTAAAGTTCACTTCTTTTTGTTAATAGAGTATTTGCCAAATACCATGTTATTGCATATAAATCTATATGTACTGGCTGGTCACATTGAGATAGTTTAGCAAGTCACTTTGTGTTACACTATGAATAATACAAGAAGTTTAATTTTATAGTGAATAATAGGCCCATTTTGAAAAATGGCTTCAAATACATGACTTGTCGGCATATACATTTGCACTACCACCAGATGTACTGGTTCAGCCTTGACTCTCACCAACATTAATCTTTCATGATAATTTACCGCCTGTGTGACCTTATCTTTCAACAACTAATCCAATATTCACCTTTTCACCTCCAGAGTTTGAATTCTGTACCATGACTCACAAAATCACCCGTCCCTGGCCGACTTACCGGGAACGGATACTCGGATGGCTCAAATACATTTATCTTGTTTGATGTCATCTCTCACTTAACACTCTCCGACTTCCCCTTTTTCATATTTCTTTTGTTCCTGTACCTAGTTTCATCCTTTCCTGACTGAGGGCCGTTTCGTATAGTTGTGAATGCCATTTAAATCGTGGGAAAAAATACATGGTAAGGTGGGTCACCCTTGCCTTCCTCACACCTGCTTCTGTCGCCTTTTACGTACACTCGGCAGTTTGCTTGCGGTATTCCTAATTCCTATTCTGCAGTGGTCCAACCAAACCCGGTACAACACGGATAATACTGCTTTTATTGAAACGAGAAGTGTAATGTCCGGTAAATTGATGAATACTCCAACTGTTAACGTCACGTGTCGTAAGAGGCGACAAAGCATAAACTGAGGAAGGCAATGGGAAACTACCTGAGAAGCCATATTTTGTCCAAGCTATAGGCTACATAGCGTATGGGTAACGTATGCTGATATTTTGTTCTATACTTCTGTTACAGAAACAAAAGATATTGTTTCCTTTGTTGTGTCCTGTACACTGATGAATAGTTCAATCATTAGCTGCACAGTAAGAGGCAACATTACTGAGGAAGGTAATGAGCAACTACCTCAGAAACTATATTTTTACAGATAGTTTGATGAGGATTATTGCCATAATGGTTTATTGAGCAAAATTAATCCCATAAATTTTGTAAGCTAGTTAAGCAAGCACTTTGATGGGGACGATTCTGCTGATTGCAGCATAGTGATATCGTGCAATTATTCTTTTTTCAGAAACTGAATCAGGTAGTGCTATGGGATAAGATCATCAAGAGAGGAGAGAATGCTCTACTTTCGTTTTATGATCTCAAGTCTAAATATTACTTCTTCGATGATGGCCATGGTCTCAAGTATGTGATAATAACCATAGTTTTAAGTAACTCATTTATTGATATTTACATTTCATATACTATAGACAGATTCTTCTTCTTCAAGTGCCATACCTGTTCCAATCCTGGTCGGCCATGGTTATGTTCCTCCTTATGTGTCTATCCATTGTTGCTCTAATCATTTCTGTTTCCGTTATCTACATCCATTTACTTAGACTCTTAATGAACGTCATCTGCTGTCGACCTGAGCTACATTTGCCGTCCATCCCTCCTGTCACTATGTTATACTCAATAATTTGGTTTCGCTTAATACGTCCGAAAATTTTTTTGCGGTCGTCGTATTCGGTTCCAGAGATCACGACTGGTTGACATTCTTGCAGAACTTGTTCATTAGTAACGTAATCGATACATGATAGGCCTACGCTTACTACGCTTAACATTCTCCTTTAGAACCACATCTCTTCTGCCTCCAGTTTCTCTCCTTTGCAGAAGATATTGTCCAACATTCACTTCCATATAACAACATTAGTTGGATGTAACATTGAAAAGGTATCTTTTTGGTGTCTATAGATAATTTGTGGCTCCTGAATATCGTAGACATTTTGCTGTAAGCATCTTTGGTCATTGCTATTCTTCTGTTTATCTCTTTTTCACATTTTCTACTTTGGTGAATACGTGACCCTAAGTATTTGAGAGATTTTACTTGCTTGATGTGTTGATTTTCTACTTTGATGGGGCATGGTGGTGGCACTTTTTGTTTGCTGACTGCGATACATTCTGTTTTCTTCATGTCTATAGATGGTCCGTTTGTTTCACTATGAGATATTAAAGTATTCATCATTTCCTGAAGATTATCTCGTAAGTCAGCTACAAGAACAGTGTCATCAGCATAACGAACGGATATTGTTAAGATTGTAACCTCCAATTATTAAACCTTTTATTTCGCTGATGTTTCATATTATAGTTTCACTATATAAGATAAATAAAACCTGGAGACATAACACAACCTTGCCTAACTCATTCCTAATATTCCAGAAATTGCTGTATTATCATATCGTACCACTTATAATATTATATATTATTTTCATATCGTACCGCTGCTTCTTGATTCCAATATAGATTATAACAATCCATATATCTTTGCCATCAATATCTAATTCTTGTAGGAGACTATCAGTTTTTCATGCCTAACGTTGTCAAAGGCTTTGGTATAATCAGTGAAACCAAGGTATAGATCCTTATTGAGTTCAATTGCTCTTTCACACAAAATTCTGAAAATGAAAATGGTATTTCCTGAGCCAGAGTCCTTCATAAAACCACATTACACTGGGTTATTTCAGGTCCTGTTCGTCATTCTCATTAATAAAATGCTTAAAACGATTTTAACGGCAACGAATAGAGATCATTTAGTCATAAAATAGTCATTTACTATTGACGTGATCTTCTAAACTCTTCTCTGGCTGGTATCATTTCTGCTGCTATGTTGTCTTGTCTAGCCCGCTCGCTTTATTTCTTTTCAAATTTCTTAATGGCATATCTGATTTCATCCGCCAGGATTCAAGGTCCTGGTATTTCTTCAGAAATATTTGGGATCTCTATTCAATTATCTTTAAAATGGTCATCTACATGTATATTCTTTGACCGTATATTTATAGATGGTCCGACACGGATATCATACTGAATAGACGGATATCACACTGAATTTTTTCTGAGTATATTTACTAAAGAAAGATGTAGAATTATTGCTCTCTTTGCTATGTGCATCATCCCTCGTCTGTGGTCAAGAGATCTTTAGACGTACTTTCCGCTAGTTAATTATGTTTTCAGTTAAATATTAGCATGCTGATATTAATGTAAATGTATGTCTCTTTATAGATTGATTAACATCTAAGATTAAGAATTTGCAGCAAAGTAAAAGAATTAACTAAGTCGCAATAATGTAGTGTAATACTCTCTATTAGAAATAAGAATTAAAATCAATATACTAGAGGAAAAGCGCCTTGTACACGGCAGTGTCCTATACATCAAGCATGTATATGTTTTAAGTATTGGTCATTACCGTGTATAAGGCTCACCAGCATGCTTACGCACAATCATACATCAATGTACAGTATTGTAAGCACATTCAACTCCCACACATAGATAAGTACTACAATACCCTAATACAAATATCCACACATACGAACATACTGCAGATTCACTCGTTATGTCTAAACAATAGCACTATTGAAAGTTTCTAAGTATACTATCAAAAGTTTATGCAAGTACAATACATGTATGTATTTACAATGTTCGAGAACAAACACATTAACACCTCTGCTTTCGTCTGATTGGCGGTATCAAGTTCTAAAGACGTTCTTAGAAACTAGTAGCTGTCTTACTGAAAGATTACAAATTAAATTAGCTAGGCTTTAACACAACTTTATAGAAACACTTGTAAAGCTTAATTTAAAATCATTTAGTACGGCAATGGATACTTCTCAGCTTTTCATCCTTCTTCACTATTTATTGTAAAAGCAAATATATTTGTTTAGAGTGTGTAGACCTGTAGATGGAACTTTATTAGCTAGTACAATTTACTTTAACCGCTAAGCCTATCCCTCCCGATCTTTTACTCCTCTCAATTTTTGTAATATCGACACTGACCATAGCCATATATCTACAAAACTTTTAAATGAAAGGAAATGTCAGTTACCTAATTACGTAGATTTCGTGTGCTGGTTAAGAAATATGTGCAAAGATGTCAAATTCGTAAATTCACACTATAGATATAGTAAAGTATCTCAACGTCATGTTTGTCTCGGGTAAGAATGTAAACTAGCAAGTATATACATGTATGTTTATGTTTACTGTAGAGGACACAAGAATGTTACACTGACTCTATCCTGGAATGTTGTTCCCAATGCTGGCACGTTGCCTAAGATCAGAGGATCTGGTTCTCACCGGTTTGAATTTCCTGACGATTACACATCAAACACAAGATATTAGAGGCTGATTTCTAATGTATTGGTACATTATGCTTAGACCTTAGTGGTTGATTACTAGCTTTGCTGTAAAAGTACTATTCATGTTACATGTTCCAGATGTCTAAGTCAGATGTTTATTTAATGTTTGTATGTACTGTTGACCAGTAGTGTTTCTCATGGACCTATACTTTGGCTCTCATGCAGACTGATAATTATTTTTTATTCAAGTGGTTACTGTCATATATCATTATTTCTGGTGTTTACTATTTTACATTAGACTTCTTCTTGTGTGTACCGGCTGGTGGCGTTCATACCTGATAAACACGATTCAAAATGCCACAGGTACGAAACCCCACTGGACTATCTCCATCAGTTCACTTCGGATACGAAAATGTACGGGATAATATATTGCCTTATTGTTTCTGAATTAAATTTTGAGAAGTGAAAAGTAGTATAGCATGCTAATTACCATAACCAATATGGTAGGTGTTGTGCAATTTGTGAGATACAAGTCAAATTATTTCTAATATTGCGGTAAAGTAAATTTTTTATCTACATTTAATCTTCAGTAATTGGAAGTTCATAATGCTCGTTGTGTACTTTTCTCTCTCTCTCTCTCTTTAGTGTTTTACTAAGTGGCAGGTCCCAGGTACATACAGTGCCATAGTTATAGTTTAAGGGGTCCGCGATAGTTCTCTTGGAATTTAATGATTTTGTGTGTTAGTTTTTATATTGCCTTTGTGATGTTATTACTCATAAACCCGTGTTGTGTCCGGGTTGCTGAAGAATAGACCAACCGTAGACTGCACGTGTCGTAAAAGGCGACATGCACTAAGATCCAAACCAACGTTCGAAAGGGTCTTTGGTTGATGAGCACCTAGGCTCCAGAAATCGTTACAAAATTTTCTCAAACGAATGAAAAGGTCCATTCGTATCCCGACCCTTGCTAAACTGGTATTGAAGGGAAGATGATAATGAAGTTGATGAATACTTAATGAATCATAGTATGATATACAGATTAGGTCACAAATGGCACCCCTAAAAAAGTTTCCATAATTTTTGCACTTAATGTCTGTTTGTCGTGTAAATTTCAGCAACCATTCCTGCCCCAATTCTACGAATGTGCTCCAAATTTTATTGAAATACATTAGGGTCTTAAATATAAGTCGAGTAATACAAATTTTTACACAGTAACCTTGCTTTTCGTTACTAAATGTCTAAATTTGACACATTTTAAATTACTATATTTTGTTGGACTTTAAAAGGACTGTTTTATTATATTATTTGAAAAAAAACTAACGAAGTAATTGTTCGAAATGTCTACCTTAATCCACAGTGCATGACTGCAACCTTTTCAGAATCGTGCGTAGTGCCCTATAATCCTATTGATGTGGGTTGCTAATTAAGATAATCTATAACGCTTCTTTACCAAATACCTTAATTTTCCTAGAAAATAAATATTATTTTGTTTCGTTTTTTGTAGGCCACTCAGCGCATCAGAGCATGATGAAACTGTTAACTGAATATGCGCTATTACTCATATAAATGTTATATAAATATCTATATGACATATAGCATGCTGTTGCAGCATTGCTATCCAATAATATCTAGTATCTACTCACTACTATGATCTAGCACTTTCTGATGATTTGATTTTATACGAAGGTTATAACTTATAAGGTACAACTAGCACACACATACAGCCTTTTTTGCTTCGTAGTGCATAATGTAGTTATTCTCAATCTCCATTTACTTTCAAATTATCAAATGTATTTAATTTTATATTGGTAATTTAAGTAATTATTGCCTTTTTGAATTAGGCCTAAATGGAAATGCTAAAAATCTATGAGAAACAACTTACAGCTTTGGAAATTCCAGGTAACTCTGTTACACTAATAAGTTTGATTACAAGTGAAGTCACACTGCCAGACAATGTTTACATTGTTATTTTTTACAGTTTTGCAAATGACTCTTAGCAGTCAATATAAAGTTTATTTAGGAACAAAATTTGATATTGAATAAAAATATTATTTATAGTTGGTCATGATACTTTCATTTATTATAATGATACACCATTTAGTTGAACGCATGAATAATTAGGGATTTAATGTGTTAAAATATTATGAATTAGCAATTTTATGTTATTTCTTTTAAAAAAGCTGACATTGTTCTTAAACTGTATTTATAAATCTAGCCATGAAATATACCAACAAATCTTAACAATAACATGTTATTTTAAAGTTGGTAAAGAAACCTTAGCATATTAAAAAAATAACGAAAAACATTCAAAATAACACAAAAAGCATTTTAAAAATTTGATTTTTCACTAATAATTATAGCCAAGATGCCCAAGATTGAAAGTCGTCAGTGGAATCCATTCAGCAAGTTACGTAGCTTATACGTCAGGTTTCCACTAGTATGTCTGGACTTGTGAGTCATTACGAGGCCTCTAAGTTTCTAGCGTTGTAAAAAATCCAGGGTACATAAAGCATGCGGAGATTCCAACTGTAGTCAGCGACTTAAATGAAATCAATAGATTGGTAAAAACGTTCAAAGACAGTATAATTCAGTGATATGTACTCTGCATTCGCATTAAAACGTAGGCTTATGAAAAAGTAAAGCCGATGTTAACGTCAGCTTATTCTCTCGAAAGCGATATCATTGACGGGCATGCCAAGGATTTGAACCCACATATACTGATCCGCGATCTAATATCTTGCCGACATCGTCACCGGCACGAGCCAGTCGTGGCAAGTAAACTGGTGTAACTGGACCTGGAATGGTTGCTAAATTTACATGACGTACGGACATGACATACATCAGGTACAAAAAATAGGAAATTTGTTCTTTATGGATGCCTTTCAGTGTCGGATCCAGGGGGGCCCGGGCCCCCCTTAGGACCGACGATAAAAAATTTAAACTATATTTTCATTGTTTCTATGCAATTTCTAGGTGTAAATATGTTTTAAGGGCATGGGGGGGGGGGGTACCAGAGGGAACTCGAACAGTCCGACTACCTGGATGCCTGGAATTGTTTCAAGTATGGGCCCCATATAACGGAAAGGGGGGCCCGAAAAATGTTGACCGTTTCACTAGCTCTCAATTTTCACTTTAGCCACAGTATAAGAGGAAAAGAGGTGTAAATAAAAAAATGTGAACTCTCTCCCGGAACAGTGGTGCAAACCGCCTTGGCTGGGATCGAGGGGCTTAAGCCCCCCCCATCTTCCGCCAAAATTAGGTCACTTTTGCAATTGGTCCAGATCCGCTGAGTTTCTTCAGAGCCTCAGAGGTGAAAAAATTAACCTACTTTTATCCTAAACAAATGTAGCATTTTAGGTTCTCCTCTCACTTTAGTACGGGTATGAGGAGCGGGGGGGGGGTAAGATACGGGGGATATACTCACTCTATGAGCCGAGCACAGTATGCTGAAAAATTTTGACCCCCCCACACAGCATTTTTTCTCTTTGCGTCACGTCCCGAAGAAGGCGGGGCGTAAGCAAAAATGTGTACAAATTTAAAAGTCAAATTTTCGGGCACCCCCTTAAAAAGTTCCTGGATCCGCCCCTGATGCCTTTTTTGACGCACTGTATACATACACATACGCGCACACATGCACGGTAATGTTACAATACAACAGGTTAATGTTACAGACTGGCAATACAGATCATTGTCGATCTGAGAACATTTTTGATTCTCATCATTCACTCTGCTGAGTCTACGTTTAGCACTTGCAACTGTCACCGAGGGAAGGATTACTGGATCAACTTGCCAGCTGTATTAACGTGAAACAGAGAATCGTACTTAATAGCAATGCTGACTATGCACGTAGGCCTACATACTCTATTATTATCAGCCATGTATTGTTTTATATCTGCCACCGTACTGGCATCAGCAGTTCTTACGCCCTCTTTTTTAGCAAGAGCGTGTTCTTTTAGCGCAAGCAGTGTATCTCATCTGGTAATTTATGGTTTATGGTTCGTGATATCATTTTTAACTCATCGGATTCGTCATGTTCTCTTGGTCTCATTCCAACTAAACAAATAAAATCCTGCATCGATACATTTATGCTAATTGCTATTACTCACTTAATACACCTCTGCCTCAGTGAAGGTGTCTTCCCGTCCTTTTTTTTAGAAAAGCCGTTGTCACTCCTCTTTTGAGACGGCTCCTTTATCCAAAAATGAACTTTCTAACTATCGGCCTATTTCTAATCTGAACTTCATTTCCAAAGTGCTTGAAAGAGTTACATACTCAGATTTTTGTCTTCATCTAGATTCTTTTCCATCACCTTCACCTTTTCAATCTGCCAATCGTAAATTCTACTCAACTGAAACTGCACTACTAAGATCCATAATGATCTCTGCATGTCTAGCCAGAGACGCACAGCAAATATCTGCCTTTGTTCTTTTAACCACAATATACTTCTTTCTAGACTCAATTCTTGCTTCGGTATCTCTGACAAGGCTCATGGCCTACTTTTGTCGTTCCTCTCACAGCGTATCCAATCTCTAATTAATTACTGAAAACACTTTTATCACCATCCTGCACTCTACCTTGTGAAGTCCATCAGGATTCTGTGCTTGATCCCCTCCTTTTCACATAATCTAATATAAGATATATATATATATATATATATATAAGATATATATATATATAAGATATATATATATATATATATATATATATATATATATCTTAGTGCCCTGCGCACTGGCAGGTCCATGGTGTATATAGCGCTTCCGCTCTTCTCTGTCTTCCACTTTACTCGCATTCATGTCCACATATGAGTGACTCTTTAAATCATCTAGCATTCATAATATCGGCCTGTGTCTGCCTCTATTCCTTTCATTCTGCTTTCTATGACCTCTATTAGTAGACTTTCTCCCGTTAGAATGTGTCCTAGCCAACTCTTCTTCCCATTTCTGAATACATTCATCAACTATCTATCTGTACCAACTTTCTCCAGAACTTCCTCATTTGTAACCTTTTGAGTCCAGCTAATCCTTTCCATTCTTCTCCATATCCGCATTTCCTATGTCGCTAGCTTCGTGATATCTTCCTTCCTTAAAATCCATGTTTCACATCCATACAATAGCGTGGTCCAAACCAAAGTTTTCACTATCTTTATCTTCGTGTCTCTCTTTAGACTCTTTGTTAAAAGTTCTTTCCTATTACCGAAGGTCTCTTTTGTTTGTGCAATCCTACTGCATATTTCAGTCTCACATTTTCCATCATCGGTCATAGTATGAGCCAAATATTTGAAACTCCTTATCTGTTCCAAGCTTGTATCATTTATTGTGATATGAACTACACCTCTATTCTGGGACACCCTCATCACTTTGGTTTTTTTATGTTAATGTTCATTTCAATGCCTTATCATTCAGACTATCCATTATCTTCTGTAGTCCAGTCTCTCTTCCCGCTGCCATTCCTTGGTCATCTGCAAATCTTACATCTTGTAACAATTTACCTCCTACTTTTATTCCTTCTTCCTTATCTTCCATGGCTTCCTCCATCATTGCCTCAGAGTTAATCTTAAACATAAGCGGCGAAATGCTACAACCTTGTAAAACCTTATTCCTCGTACTATTTCACCTTCTGAGTATTGTTGTTGGATTTTGATTATTGCTGTTTGATTCATGTACATTTTAAAATTAGTCTTCTATCTCTCAATTCAGTTCGTATTCTTTTCAAGATAATTGAAGATATTCGTCATCGTTATCCAATCAATTCCTGTCATCGTTATCCAATCAAGCCTTCTCGAAGTCCACAAAGTACAAAGACCTTATTTCGATATTCTAAGCTTCTTTCACAAACGACCCACATTGCTCTTAATGCTTCTCTTGTGCCGCATCCTTTCCTGAACCAAATTGTGTCTTGTTCAGTATCATATCTCCCTTCGACTGAATGCGATTATCTATTATCTTTAATAAGAACTTCGACGCATGAGGTATTAAACTGATTGTTCTGTAACCCCAGCACTCCGATTACATAACAATCACGTTTTATACCACCCCCTTAAGTCCACTGCAATACTTCATTTAACTGTTTCCTGCATTCACTTATGACTTACATTACCGCTATTGCATCTCGTGTGCCACGTCCTATTTAAAACTCAAACTGATTTACTCAGCAGCACATGTGAGTTCGATGGAATGCTTTCGTTTATAATGAGCAACACTTTTGAGGTTTGGTATATTAAGCTTATTTTTCAGGCAGTTATTTTAAACATATTTTCGGGTCATTACTGATCCGATAAAATCAGCTTGTCCTTTATCTTTATACTTCTTTGTGTAAGTTGAAAGAGTAATTGTAAATTATTATTAGTTTTTTAGTTTATTTAGTTTATCTCCTAGCTAATCATACTAAAAGACTAGTAACAATATACTATTACTTATAACAATATATTATTTAGTTTATCTGGCTTTCTCCGTGTTCTGTCCGGGTTTTTTGAAGAATGTGACTGCACATGTCGTAGAAGGCCACTAAAGCACTAAGATACATACCAACGTCCAAAAGGGCATTCGTTTGGTGAGCGTCTAGGCTCCAAATTTGCTACAAAATTTTAAAGGAATGGAAAAATCTCAAATATGGGATTGACTGACGATATGATGTAGGACAGAGAGGATTTGAGACAGTGTGTTCGTATCCCGACCCTAGCTAAACTGGGATTCAAGGGAAGATGATGATGAAGAGTTTATCTCCTAGCTCCTTTAATATAATTATGCTGGAATGTCTTCACTCCCTCTTAGTTTTGCCTTTCATTCTTTAATTGCTGTATTTATTTTTCTTTCATTATATCTCATCCTTTTTGAGCATTTTCTATCAAGTGCTTTACATCTTATATTATAATAATTTCATTATTAATAGCATTAATACACTGCGAAATTTCTTATACTTGTCTCAAGTTTCTGTTCAAGATCTTCTATCTTCATACTCATTAATGTGCAAAGCGCAACACATTTGTAAGGAGTTGATCGTATCATGAAAGTTTCATCTTAATTAATTAAATTGTTAGTAATATGTAGTTAATTATTTTATATCAAAACCATGTATGGTTTAAGAAGACAAAAGACATAAAAATAAGTAACATTAAAATTTACTTATGCTTAGAATAATATGAAAATACTAAAAAGGTAACCTAGTTTTGAGCGTTAATGACAGTTATTAAGGCTTCAGCGTAGATTTTTTTGGCTCAAAGACTAATGAAATATTTATTATGCTGTAGTTGCATCAAGGCAGCCTTATAGTGTGTAAATATCTTTCTGTTAACGAATTACGAAAAGTATCAAAAGAAGCATGCGCAGAACATGTTACGCTTAAGATGGTGATAGGATTGTCAATACTACCAAATGTCATGAGAGGATGATGAGACTTTGTAAACTCCACGGATAGGCCATTCAAAGGCCTAAAATCTAACGTCCTCCTAATAAAACCTCCGAAAATAGAATAATTCATGCCCAAAATGTAGCACTATGCCAGGTGGCTCATCATTTATCAACATATGAAATCCAGAAAGGAATTGTAGTATATACGGAACCAATCTTCATCGATGCAAAAGACGCATTTTAATTTAAAAGCTTAACTTAGCAATTCTTAATTTTTATATCCCTTATGTACTAATCGTAACTGATTCACTGACCACAAGGGGTTAGAATGTAAGGTATGCGTTGCTCATCCGTGATTTTACAACTTACCTGTAAGTTGAAACTGGACCATGCGCTCCAGCGGTCGACAGGTTAATATCTAGACTGAGTAGATGTGCATTTTTTATCACATTGTTGTACTATTCTTAAATCAAACCATAATATTAATGTAGGCCTACAGTCTTACATGATGAAAAACATAATTTTACGAATTATTTTTGTTAAAACATAATAGTTTCTCTTATTGGACGTTGTTCCTTTTAATTTAGCTTTTCTTTCCACCTGTATAGTATTTGTACATCTTCTTCATTATGCCACTCTTAGATTCCTGCAGTATAAAAAATAATACGCTAATTAATTATTTTTATCATTTAAGTTCTCACGAGTAATTCTAAATAGGTTACATTTCTATAGCAAGCTATTTCGAACAGTCATCGAAAGCTTTTCGTGAACAAGTGAACTGCTTAAAAATAAAACATCTCCACTTAAATTTATCTTTGCACTATTTGACTTGAAACTTTTATGAATTATCAAGAAGACGGCATCAATCTTTTAGCAAATTTTATTTGCAGCTACAATAAAGTTTAAGTTTCTTTACGAAAGCCACTTACAAATTCAGCATTGCCATAACTTGAAAGGCGATATAAAATAACCTTTTCCAAAAAATTTGACTCGTTATTTACACGTTACCGAAATTTAAAAAGTAAATCCTTAAATCATCAGTGTACATGTATGTCATTGGGTCTTAAATGCATCAAGATGACCAAGCATTCCTTAGTCATCTGCAATTCCTACATCTTGTAACAAATTAATTTGCGTTGAAACTGCGTATGTTAATATTGGGAGACAGATATATGAGATGCTTTCACTACCGAATTAATATATTTGTAGGAATCCTCATAACTGTAGTTTTGAAGTTATTTATAAGATCATAGTATGCTAAGCAATTAGGGCTGATATTACTCAAGTTGTCTATATCCGGTAAAGCGTTTAGATTCTCCATATTCGGTGATCTATGAGAATGCAAGAGTTATAGAGAGAGCTGTGCGACTGGCCGTTGCTCTGTAATTGCAGAGATGTTTTGACTGGTTGATTCTTTGGGTTTGAAGGTCCATAGTTTAATATGTGTTCATTGATACAGATATGGAATGCATTGGAATTAGTATCTCTTGATTTGATTTGTTAGCATTAGATTGGGGGACTACCACAATCTGATGAAATCGATGATCCCAATGAATGGACGGTTTCAGAGAGGTTGATATTGTATATCCCGAGAACCCTTTTCTTAATATTGGGTTTTCTGATTTGATTATGGCATTTCTTGCATGGCTGTCGTCAGAAGGTTGTATGTTCTTTGCAATTATCTTGATTAGTTTTTACTTAGAGGCGGCTGCTTTGTTGAAGGATAATTAGTAACACGATCGCTCAAAAGCATGCTGCTCTCCGGAGTTGTGTTTATGCATGATCGGGCCCAGCAATGTGAGCCCACATTACTTGGGCTTACGCGTTTTACGACTGGCTGCTTTGATCCATGAACCCCCTTCTGATTCACTATCAGCTCTCTCAAAGTCAATGGCTTTAAATATAACTCAGCTACTCAATAAATATACACAGCTACTCAGCTGTGCTGTGAGTTTGAGTGTGAGAGTTATTGATAGGAGCTGATTGTCGAGACGATGGTTAATCTAACAACCCAACAAGAACAGGGACATACACATATTAAGAAAACAAAAGATTTTTGTTTAGACTAATTACGTGCCGTAGCTGTGGTAAATAAATTGTTTAGGCCCGACATGGTTTTGGTCCAGGTCAAGACCAAGACCAAATCGGAAGTCTAAAGACCATGATCGCAAGTCTCAATACCGAGAGCATGCAGAACCTTGATAAGGCCTCAAGTGGTCTCGAGACCAAGAAAGTGGTCTCGAGGACAACATTGACACCTCTCTCAGCTTCACAGTCGTATAGAATACCGCAGGCTGCCGAACCAGGCTATTTCTATCATATCATTGAAGTCAATGAGAAAAATTAGAGCGTTTCATTTAATTAAAACTGACTATATTTATATAAACATTTTATACAGAATCCGTCAAGACTTTCTGCTAGACTGCATTTGATCAGTGGCTGACACCCTGTAGTGGTTATGGCGGCAGGTTTTAGTTAATTGCGTCCTGGGTTCCATTCTTGCTCGCGTCGCTTTTGTTTAAACTGTTTATTTTTTAATCTTTCTTAAAGTTTATTTAGGGTTAGGTTAACTGGTTAGGGTTAGGAGTAGGATTAAGTTTAGTATTGGGGTCAGGGTTACGGAAGGATCTTCCTTCCCCTCTAGAGCAACGACGCCTGCATATATTCCTCCACACATAACTGCGGTGCGTTCACTCTACAAGTCTGTACCTTTTCCTTCTCCCCTACTTTTGCAAACGACGTAACTTGCGTTATTGTTTAACATTACAAGTTAACTTTCTGTCATTTTAAGCTTAGAAGAAGTCATGTTAGACTTAATAGAGAGTCAAACAAGCTAGTAAAGTTAAGCCAATTTAGTTAAGTTAAACAAGCTGGTGAATTTATCAGAACGTGCATATATCAAGTTAAACTTAAGAACTAGTCAAGCACGTGCGAACCAATCAGTTTTTCCTATTGAGCTATGTAATTAATACACGCTGCCGGCTCAGCTGATTAATGATCACATTCTACAAATGTACCAAAACGTAATTTTAATCATAATAGACAGAAATACTGACGTGCAAGTGATTTTTGCAGACAGTTTGAATGTTGAGTAAGCAGTGATCAGTGGACGGTTCACAGTGGAACACGTGACCTGTGTATTCTAATGAGCCGTTCTCACGTGTTGTAATACAACCAAATCTAATATAAACAATAAAACTATTATTAAAGGCAAATCAATGAACAATATATGACTATAAATAAATATATACTTGTACATGTATGCGAACCGTCCGTATGTATATATATATATATATATATATATATATATATATATATATATATATATATATATATATATATATATATTATCATCATCATTCTCCCTTGAATCCCAGTTTAACTAGGGTCGGGATACGAATAGACTGTGTCAAATCCTCTCTGTCCTACACCACACCACCAATCAATCCCCTATTTGAGACATTTCCATTCGTTTAAATTTTTGTAGCAATTTCGGGAGCTTAGGCGCTCACCAAACCAAATGCCCCTTCTGACGTTAGTATGGATCTTAGTGCTTTAGTCGCCTTCTACGATACGTGCAGTCACCGGTTGACCAATTTTTCAAACAACCCGGACACAACACGGGGAATATATATATATTCTCTTAGTGCACTGCCTACCAGCAGGTCCTTGGTACATAACGCCTCCACTCTTCTCTGTCTTCCGACTTCCTCTTCATTTCCACATATGAGTGGGTCTTTAAATCATCTAACATACCTAATCTCGGCCTGCCCTGCCTCCTTTTCCATCCATTCTACCTTCTATGACCTCTCTTAATAGACCTTCCCCCCTTAGAATGTGTCCTATCCATCTCTTCTTCCTATTTCTTAATACATTTATCAACTGTCTATCTGTGCCAACTCTCTCCAGGACTTCCTCATTTGTAACCTTTTGGGTCCAGCTAATTCTGTCCATTCTTCTCCAAATTCACATTTCCAATGCCTCCAGTTTCCTAATATCTTCCTTCCTTAAGGTCCATGTTTCACATCCATATAATAGCATGGACCAACGCAAGATTTTCACTATCTTTATCTTTGTGTCTTTCTTTAGACTTTTTGTTAAAAGTTCTTTGCTACTACCAAAGGCCGCTTTTGCTTGTGCAATCCTACTGCATTTTTCCGTCTCACATTTCCCGTCATCGGTTATAGTACGACCCAAATGTTTGAAACTCCTTACCTGTTCCAATTTCGTACCATTTATTGAGATATTAACTTCACCTTTATTATTGGACACTCTCATAACCTTAGTCTTTTTGATATTAATCTTCATGCCATATCTCAAAGCTGTATCATTCAGCCTATCCATTATCTTCTGCAATCCAATCTCGCTGCCCGCTACCATTCCTTGGTCATCTGCAAATCGTACATCTTCTTACAATTTTCCTTCGTAAAAAATTCCCTCCTACTTTTATTCCTTCTTCCAAGTCTTCCATGGCTTCATCCATCATTGCCTCAGCGAAAATGTTAAACAGTAGCGGCTAAATGCTACAACCTCGTCTTACTCCACGTCCTATTTCACCTTCTTCTGAGTATTCTTGTTGGATTTTGATTACTGCTCTTTGATTCGTGTACAAGTTCAAAATTAGTCTTCTATCTCTCCAGTCAATTCCTATTCTTTTTCAGATATATATATATATTATATATATATATATATATATATATATATATATAGATATATATATATATATATATATATATATATATATATATATTTAAGAGATATATATATATATGTATACATATATATATTTACATGTATATATATACAGTATATATATATATATATATATATATATATATATATATATATATATACATACATACGGTGCATATACATATACACAGGGTGTGCATTAAAAATAAACTCCTAGCAACATTGCGAGAACTTGGGCAATTCTTGATATTTCGCCAAGAAATTCTAATCTTCTGTAAACGAGAAAACTTTCCGTAAGATCACCAAATTTTGTAGAAATATTTTGAATAGGACCTGAGTTGTACGACAAAAATTGATTTGTTTAAATTGACAATACAACTGAAGTTAGTTATTTGTCACTTAGCAATTATCATACCTTCAAACCCAAATCTAGAAACACGACTGTATATATCCGTATAGTAGGTTCTTTCTTTCTCTCTTAGTGCACTGCCTACTGACAGGTCCATGGTATATAACGTCTCCACTCGTCTCTATTTTCTGTTTTACTCTTCATGTCCACATACGAGTGGATCTTAAATATACCATTATTCTTTGTGGATATCGCATATGACGAGGTGGGCCCCTGTGCCTTCCCTAATTCGACTAACATTCACTGGGCAGGGGCGTCATTCTCGGAGAAAACAATCCTGTTTACACATAATTGCATTCAGTCGAAACCATAAATGATACTATGCAAGACACAATTTGGCTTTAGGAAAGGATGCGGCACAAGAGTAGCAATAGGGTTAACGGGTTCTTTACGAAAGAAGATTAGAATATAGAAATGACGTTTTTGTATGCTTTGCGGCCTGTGAAAAGGCCTTTGACAGGACTGATTGGATAACGATGATGAATGTCTTGAAAAAAAATTGGAATTGACTGAAGAGATAGAAGACTAATTTCAAACTTGTACATGAATCAAAGAACAGTAATCAAAATTCAACAATAATACTCAGAAGAAGGCGAAATAGGACGTGGAGTAAGATAAGGTTGTAGCATTTCGCCGCTGCTGCTTAACATTTACGCTGAGGCAATGATGGAGGAAGCCATGGCAGACATGGACGAAGGAATAAAAATAGGAGGAAAATTGTAAGAAGATGTACGATTTACAGATGACCAAGTAATGGTACGAAATTGGAACATGTAAGGAGTTTCAAAAATTTGGGTCATACTGTAACCGATGACGGGAAATGTGAGACTGAAATATGCAGTAGGATTGCACAGGCAAAAGCGGCCTTTAGAAAGAACTTTTAACAAAAAGTCTAAAGAAAGACACAGAGATTAAGATAGTGAAAACTTTGGTTTGGACCACGCTATTGTATGGATGTGAAACATGGACCTTAGATATTGGGAAACTGGAGCATTGGAATTGTGGATTTGGAGAAGAATGGAGAGGATTAACTGGACTCAAAAGATTACAAATGAGGAAGTTTTGAAGAGAGTTTGTACAGATAAACAGCTGATAAATGTACTAAGAAATAGTAAGAAGTGTTGGATGGGGCACATCCTAAGGGGGAAGGTCTATTAATAGAGGTCATAGAAGGCTAAATGAAAGGAAAAAAGTCAGGGGCAGGCAGAGGTTAGTTATGTTATGATTTAAAGACGCACTCATATGTGGATATGAAGACGAATGCTGTAGACAGAGAAGATTGGAGGCGCTATATACCATGGACCTGCCAGTAGGCAGTGCGCTAAGGTATATATATATATATATATATATATATATATTATGGTGCCACTCAGTGTAATGGCAAAAAAAGAATTCAATTTTTCCCAAGTGTCACCCCCTAATTTTGTTCCTTTTGTGATACATAGTAACTACGCCAAGTTTCATTCAAATATAATAATAATTACTGGTAGCTCAATGACCTCAAATATTTTCATGAAAATGCCGATCTCGAAAAACTGTGACTTAAATTAGAAAAATTTATGAAGGTCAACTAATTATTGAATGGGAGCACAGTTACTCTTTTTTATATAATCTTGCTAGTATTCTTTGCTGTTATTGTTTATTTTATGATTAAATGATATTACAGGTTCTTGCAATTCTGCCATGTGATTATCATTCCGAATTGAATAAACTGTGCATGTTTTAACATAGGGTTGTGGGGGTAACTAAGTACTAAATGATTCAGAATATCCCATTATTGTAATGCTCTCTTGCAGGAAATATTATTAAGCAATTAAACTACTAAACTTTATTTGACTGTTTTTACATTTAGATCATTAGTATATTACATTACATATCATTACAAATATTATAAACTGAGATGGCAAGTGCTAGCTGTGACCTGCCCAAGGCCAAGAAGACTCGTGGTATTTGGCTGATTGGAGGAACTCTCATAACAATCACTGGAAGTAAACTTCCTTCAAATCAACAAGTGTTACAGCGTTTCTTTCATCTTCACGAGGTCGATTCCCAGACAGTTTCCGCGAGTGCCACAGCAACGATGAAAGAACTTCTTCAGTTTTTGAACAAGTCTCGTATTCTTATTCGTCAGAACTACCACATAATCGCGAAGATAATAGACCTACACTCGGCATGAATTAAAATTAAGAAGAATGCATCTCGCAGAACAGAAACACAGAAGGAAAAAGAGCGCCAATTTACTCAATCAATATTCCGATATGCTTGATTGCCGGATCAATAAAAGATCCAGCAATGAAGCTTGCCGGATCTTTTTGATATTGCACATGCGGAAGCTCTTACTATGATAAAGCTACCGGAGACAGAGAATTCCTTCTGGCACAAAGAGAAAAAGGTAGGCGTGGTTGCATGGGTCCAGTCGACATGGTGTTAGCTCGGAAAGAAGAAAGATCTAAGAAACGGATCTTTGTAAAAGAAACACGCATGGCAAAGGAGAGTGAGCGGCTGAAACAAGTGGCAACTAATATGCTGAGCAACATTAGTGAAGAATCTGGAGACGAGAGTAGCGATGAGAGTAGTGAGGACTCAGATCAGCATCAGATTCATAGTCAACCGAAGCAAATCAGACCCACCAATGTTGTCACGCCATGCTTAGCTGCTGCCTTGGACAGAACCAAAGTTAGTGACAGGAATGCAACATATATTATATATATATGCATATATATCATATATATATGCAGCTGTAGCGGAATCGCTTGGACACAATCCGTCCACTGTCGCACTAAATAAAGAATCAATTCGAAGAGCCAGACACAGGTACGGCGCAATAGTAGCCAAAGAGATTTAGGAATCGTTTAATCCAAACTGTCCATTAACTGTGCATTGGGACGGGAAAATGTTGCCTGCACTACTTTCAAAGGAGCTCATTGATCGCCTTGCGGTCCTGGTGTCTGGAGATGGAACAATGAAGTTGTTAAGGGTGCCAAAATTGTCAAACGGCACTGGACAGGCACAGGCAACTGCAGTTTTCAATTTCCTTCATGAATGGAATCTCGCTGATGGAATCCTGCTTTACTAAAGTTCGTGCATCTGTCGTAGCAGCAACGTCCACATCGGCAAATACACAAAATATGATTTTATAACATTTTCAGGTAGCTGTTTCAGTTAAATACTGTATAAGAGGTTATATTTACACTACAGCACACGTCTTTGTATGAATATTGAATAATTAATACTTAGAAGATAATCTAAATCATGAAGTTAAAGGTAACAAAATACGATAATATATAGGATAAATGTTGCGTAAATTGCAAAACTTTGACGGTGTTGAATTCAACATCATCTAGTCAAGATAATGTTTAGAAGATTAACTTGAAATTATTTTTAACAGTGGCTATGCATACACGATCAGTAACTTATCTATTCAGATATAAATTCAAGTATCTGAACAGATAAATTTGATCGTATGTGGGTTCGTCAGTTTTAAAAACTGACGAGAGAATTGATGACAAAGTTTCTCCACACACGTCAAATTTAACTGATCAAACTTATCTGTTCAGAAAAGTTTGACGATAAAACTGACCATGTGTGGGCAAAAATTGATGGGAAAACCATCAAATTTATCTTAAAAGATATCTGTTCAGATAAATTTGATCGTGTGTGGGCTCGTCAGTTTTCAGATCTAAAGATTTGTCACGCCCACGAAAAATTTTGGCGTACTTGTCGGCCTAAACTTATTTTAATTTGAGTATTTAAAATACAAATTAATTTTTTAATGAGTAATTAAAATATAATTATTATATATCACAAAGATGCTGTTGACATACAGATATAAGCGTTACCGAATTAAATATCATTATTAAATTTCAATATTGATTTTAATATAAATTTAATGACTAGTGACGTAGTGATAGAGAGCTCGCCTATAGAACGAGAGGTCGCGAGTTCGAGACTGCGTTGCGATATGAAAAGATAAAAACACGGTCGTGCAAACGTGGTAGTGTCAAATCGAGGTACAGTATACGCGACCTTAATGTTCTATTACGTACCTAGACCCTTTCGTGTCGACCCCGAATAGGGATATACGGGGCGCTAAACGGATTAAAAAAATTTCAATATTAAACACCAATTTTATTTAAAGTAAATCTCGATTATATTTCTCAACAATAAAAAATGGAGGGGCAATTTATATAGTGTTCTACAATCTGCCTCAATAATGAACTTAGAGTGTTCGCCTCGAATGCAAGTGGTCTGTATTCAAAAGCGCAATCCACTGAAAAAATACAGACTAAATGTGACCTATGGTGAACGTAAATAAAAATAATGATAATTGGTGAACGTGTGCATAGAAATTATGCAGGGGTAAAATTTTTAAATCTCAATTACAAATAAAATAATAAAAACAATAAAAGAAGAAGAAGACGACCAGATGAGCAATGGACACAACTCAGCGCCTGAAAGGTTCTACAAGAATTGAGGACAATCAGTTTAGGTTTATGCCCGGAAGGTCGATAACAGAGCCGATCTTTATGTTGATGCAACCGATGAAGAAGAAAAGGAAAAAGAGGAAGAAGATGCAGATAGTATCTGTGAACCTAGAGAAGGCCTATGATAAGGTTCCGAGAAAACTAGTATAGGAAATTCTGAAGAAAAGGAAAGTGAACTTGAGGTATGTTGAGATATTCAAAGATGTGTACAGCAGGGTGAGGACTAGTGTGAGAGTGGAGAGTGGACACTTGAAGAGTTTTGAGCTGTTTATTGGTGTACACCAAGTGTCAGCCCTAAGTCCATATTTATTCATTTTGATTATGGATGAGTTGCTTAATGGAGTTATTAAGGAGACCCCATGGTGCATGTCATTTGCAGATGATCTGGTGATAGTAGGAGAAACTGTGGAGAAAGTAAGCGAGATGTTAGATAACGTGAGAGAGGCATTGGAAATTAAGGAAAAACGGAGCATTGGAGAGTAGATGGAAGGATGAAATGATAAACGGAGAAAGATTAATAAGTAGGGAGTGGAGCTAATGAAGATTAGGAACTTTAAAGTATTTGGGGTCTAAAATAGAGGATGATAGGAGTTGGAAAAGGTGGTTACTAGTAGGATTCAGACTAGGTGGGCAAAGTGGAGGGCAGGTGCTGTGAGATAGGAAAATACCACTATTATTGAAAGGAAAATTTTATAGTTCTGTGGTAAGGCTAGTAATGATGTATGGATCGGAGTGTTGGGCGCTAAAAAGGTAACATTTGTAGAGTTTGCATGTGGCAGAAATGAGAATGTTACGTCTTATGTGTGCTAAAACTAGGAAGGACAGAACTGAAAATGAATGTGAGGATGAGTTTGAGTGTTGAGGGGATTAGAGATAGGTTGGCTCAGTCGAAATTGAGATGGTATTGGGATATTGTGTGAAAGGCAGATGAGGATGTAGTAAAGAGAGTTTGGAGGGAAGAGCTGGATGCTAAGCTAGAGAGAGGCATACCACAACTGACATGTGCTGTGGTGATTTAAGAAGGACATGAAAAGTATTGGATTTACTTATGATATAGTGAGGGATAGAGAGGATTGGAGAAAGCTTATTCGTATCACGACCCTAGTTAAACTGAGATTTAAGGGAAGATGATGACAAATGAATTAATATTTAATGACAAAATGTACAGAATTTTCTCACTTGTTATCGTCCTTATGAGTACCAAGACCGACAATGTCTTTCACGTTGTAAGTGGTATGAGCAACATTGAGACCCTACATAAACACACATGCAGTTCAACTGTATCAGCAAAATATTGCTTCTGAAATTAGATAAGACTCAAACAAAGAGTAGGCCTACATATAATAATTTTTAAGCTCATTTAATCTTTATACTGTCTTTATTGTTGAATCCAATAAAAACAATTCGTCAATTTATATGATATGGAGATGGAATCACTAGCTATAGTCGTAGAGTTCCTGAATACTGTTATATTTGCATCTTGAAAAGCATGCAATAAGCACACAAATATCATCAATATTGAAACCGCATATGTGACATTTGACAAATTTACACAACAATACGTTTTGGCATGATATGTTTTTTCATAATTGTTTAAAGGGGATGTTTATTATATCTCCGTAATTATTTTTTTAAGTGCAGAGCATTGGTATTGAAGTGAGCTGCCAGCATGTGTAACTTCTAAGTTGCCCATAGACAGACTTGTACATATTAACCTTAGCATTATATTTTCAGACATAATCAGAGACTTAAAGAAAGACTTTTAATGCTTGTAATTATGTGCAAAAGTTATTTATACCCAGTATAGAAATGATATTGCTTATTATATTTTTGTTGTAAGTATTAAACACTTTTTGGTAAAAGATTTAAACCACGGACTATATAGAGTAGATAACTCTGTTTTATTAACAATTAGTTTTAGTAAAGGACACGGCACAATATAAGCAATCTGGGAAATGCGTATCCTTTGTGAAGGAACCTTAGAAAATGAAAAGGTTTTTAAAATACTCATATCCGAAGTATGTTTTGTTCACTTTGAGAAGGCCAAGACAGGATTGATTGTATGACGATGTTGAATATATTGAAAAGAGTAGGAATTGACTCGAGAAACAGAAGACTGTAATTTTAAATTTTTTCTTCAATCAAAGAGCAGTAATCAAAATCCAACAAGAATACTCAGAAGAAGGTGAAATTGGACGTGGATTAAGACAAGGTTTTACCATTTCGCCGATGCTGCTTAACATTTACGCCGAGGCAATGATGGAGGAAGCTATGGAAGACATGGAAGAAGGAATAGAAGTAGGAGGAAAATTGTTACAAATGTAAGATTTATAGATGTTCAAGGAATGGTAGGGGAAGCGAGGCTGCACTGCAGAAGAAAATGGATTGTCTGAATGATACGGCATTGAAATATGGAACGAAGATTAACATCAAAGGACATTCATTTTATTTGACTTTTGTTTTTGTATAATTGTGTATAACTATGCTTCTCACCTTGCTGTCTTTAACCAGTATGATAGACGACGAGATTTCAAGAGAGACTTTAGTCCAAGTCTCACGGGGACTGTTGTGTTTTATTTCTATCAGCTTCTTCAGTTCCTCCTTACCTATGTCAAAAAGCAAGAAAGACAACATTATTTATTTTCTCAGCTGCTGTACCAAACTGTAGCTACTGTGTGCTAATTGCACTTTAAGAAGAGTATTTTTTATATTTTACATTTTTAAATTTTTACAGTTTTACTATACCTAAATATTAGAATTATACTAAATTTCTCAAAACTTGTACTATTAGGCCTATTTCAAAAGTGACGTAGATAATTGATTTTGTGTATTGCTTTTTTATTATTGAAGAAACTCAACACAATTATACTTTTTCAACTTTATATTGCATGTATCTAGGCTGGAATTGAGGAGAACATGAGAAGTCACCTCAAAAGTCATACTTCTCAAGCTCTAGTTTGCATTAAGATTTAGTAAAGGCAAATTGAGCCCTCATAATGGTATAACCTTTCTGGGCAACGAAATGTTCTTGCTGATTTCAAAACAGCCTGTGGGTAGGAGAGTATGCTACATGTATATCTGCAAATTGATAGAATTTCAGAGAGAGAGAGAGAGAAGGACAGAAAGAGAGAGAGAGAGAAAATGAAAGTTTAAGTGGATAACGAGTGAGAGGACAAATAACTAGTAAAATCTTGTAACTTATTGCAAACTTAATTTAGTAAAATAATTTTATTTGTGCAAAATTAGGGCTATATGTGTAATGCATAAAGTAGCTAGACCCATGTATGGATTGCCAAATGTTGTGTTCACTATTACCTAGCTAGCACTAGCATAGGCCTACATGTTACTAAAGGATCTAGTACCTCGGTATAGGTCATGTACACGAAAACACAAATACAAACATAAAACATATACAACTAGTAATTGTGAACCAAGGTCGTCCTGAATTAAATGAAATTTTAATAGACAAGAATTCTAAAGTAATATAAGAAGATGTAAAACTGAAATAATTAACTGCTAGTTATTTTGTGAATCTTGTAGCTAGAATACAAAGTAGTTGACTTATTCTCTGCTTGTTTCACAAGCTTGGTTGGAAGAAAATATCATAAAATGGAATAGAGTTTTCAAACTTTAATTTTGAGCATAGCGCATCAAAGCCCTATGCCGCTTATTAATAAGCTCTCCATCGCGGCCTACCTTATGCCCTTATCAAACAGTTAGGAATAATCAAAAGCTGTAATCACAGGAAAGGCTTTAATTCGGTCAGGCACTCAGAGGCACTTCGTGAATCAATGATCCACAGTCTAGCCAGAAGAGTTCGCTTTAAATGGCAATAATTCTCATTTGTCGAATCATTCTCTTCACTCCCCGTATGCAATTTTAAACGCACGTCTGAGTTTGATTTACTTTTATTCAGGACTTCCGTTCACGAAAAATGTATCGCCGTCCGTGGATCAAAATGCTGTACGTCCTTACCTTGAATTGAATTGAACCTTCTACTGTTCGCTCAAATCAGCCGAGTAAACACTTTAGTTTTAAACTTTCTCAATATACTGTATGTATTGAGAAAGTAAACATATACTCTAATATTGAAAATTTACGCTTAAATCTTTAAATAAATAAAAAAAAAAAAATAAATACATAGAATACATGTACATGTATGTAATAAATTAATAAATGAAATCGAATTTCTAATTTAAAATCTAATTAAATAATTTTATAGTCAAAGCATCTTCATGCCATTGTCAGACCTAGCCTACTTAGCATGATAATAAATATTAATGATAATTGCTTACAAGAGTTCTCAGTGAAGGTGAAGTTGCCGACCTGATGACAATGTACTATTACTTTGGTTTCGTATGACGAACTTCTTTGTACAACGGAATCTTATTCAAACAAACAGAATAAAATATTATTTAACTGCATTATAGTGATCCACTCCGAAAAATGGTTAAAGAGTCTATATTGGATTTCAGAATGTGACTGATCAAGATCTGAACTCAACGAATTACGATGGATTCTAACTCTGCAGCGACTCTATGTAGTGGTCCACAATGGCGGCGAATGATATTTTGAATGAGTGATGGACCAGGGGTACAAGGGGGGAACTTCGCCGGTAACATTTCCATAGGCATATATTGTTATGTATTACCCGAGTAGGTGCGGGAAAATTGAGAATTGAACCTACCGACAACTGCACGTGTTCGTAAGAGGCGACTGAGGCAGATATGACAGTAAAGAGACTAGTAGCCACGTGGTGATGATTCCTGTGTTTTAGACCAATTGGTCGCTCATACTCCAGACTTGCGGAGTTCTAGTCGCTACACTGATTGCGGCATTATACTACCATGCTATTTGACCTTCACTGTATATTCAGCTCTACTGTGGCATTTAGCATGAAGCGGCGCTTTGTAAATATACTTATTATTATTTTTATTTTTTGTATTACGTGCTATGCACGATTCATTGGACTCTAGGAACGTGTTCTGCAGAATGAACTTAACCTTAGCCTACCCCATCCCATATTAAATACTATGACTAATGTAAATTGTAAACTAATAATATCTCAAAAAATAACTGTTAAATATAATTGTTAGTTACAAGAAATACACTTTTCAAGTAGACATACATGTAAGAATATAATTTTCTATTTCGAAGTAACATTAATTGACATAGTATAACAAGGAGGGGCAACCCTTACGTCTCCAATCAATGAACACTAAGTAGAGAAACGTTCTCATGTAGTTGATTAACCGATATCATTCTAAGTATTCTGCCAATTGGTAGGTTCACGATGTACAAGTATATTCGTATGTATTCTTACATATTCATCGTATTCTTTCAGTTTTCATCCTTCATGAAAATCTCTTGATCAGTGAAAGAGTTTACTCGAGTTGTTGCTCAGTCGCCTATTTGGTAGTTTGCATTTTACTTTTGGTCTTCAATCTCAATTCTTCAATCTCACAGACACAAAGCCGGATTAACCAAAAGTAATACAAATATTTTATAGCATATATATATATATACTTATTTATAGTTAAAGATATTGAAAACTTTGGACCACACTATTATATGGATGTGAAATCTAAAGGAAGGAAGACATTAGGAAACCGGAGACATTGGAAATGTAGATTTGGAGATGAATGGAGAGAATTAGCTGGACTCAAAAGGTTACAAATGAGGAAGTTCTGGAGAGAGTTGGTACCGATAGACAGTTGATAAGTGTATTAAGGAATAGGAAGAAGAGTTGGATAGGACACATTCTTTGGGGAGAAGGTCTACTATAATAGAGATCATAGAAGATAGAATGGAAGGAAAAAGAGGAAGGGCAGGCCGCCATTAGGTATGTTAGATGAATTAAAGACCCACTCGTATGTGGTAATGAAGAGGAAAGCGGAGGGCAAAGAAGAGTGGAGACGTTATATACCATGGACCTGCCAGTAGGCAGTGCACTAAGAGAGAGTTAGCACATTTTATCAACTCCAAAAATGCGATTTCGAGCGCTATTATACTAAATATTGTTTCAAATACTATATACGTCTCAACGTCTACATGTAATTGCTATCCATCTACTTATTAATCTTATAGAAAGAGCTCCTTTTGTAAACAAAGTATAAACTAATTGAGCAAATGTGGCCACATCTAATTTTCTAATTGCATAATGTTGGTTGATTAATAAAATGTAACCGACAACAGCTTATTTACATGTAATTGGCCAGTTGCCTACTCCATGTGTTACAGTAACCAAATAAGGTAATATATGGTGGACCGATAGTCATACCATGCAAATTCACATATTACCATTTTTTCCTTTCCTCAGAGTGTCTCCGGTAGCAGCGGCTTCATCACGCTTCAGTTTGTTCTGACACACCTCACCCATCACGTTTATGACCTGTCTGCCCGTGCAGTCGATACACTTGAGCACTCGACACACAAACCAACTGGATGACGGGTCGTCTCGCGTCAAGTAAGCGAACATGGAGCTGACGTCAGTGTATGTCAAATAGCACAATCAAAAAGAAGCAGTCTTTGTTCAATAAATCCTTAACATTTTCATTTACTCTCCACTTGACCTTTTAAATTCCTGTGTAATTGAGTTTGTAGAAAGAAATTATTGAATAAATCTAGAGGCTAACTAATAACATGATTGTAATAATAAAAAAAATATATATTCAGTTAATAGAAGCAGTAAATTTTTCAATTTTAACTTCTCTAGTCCATTGGCCTAAGCTATCAAATGATGCTGCATTAAATTCACAATCTTCGCCCGGCGATCGTCTGCTTTTAATCATCTGACTCTAATTAACAAACACTTCTAAAAAATGAAGGCACTGAGGCATCCCAGCCATCACGTCTTAGTGAGAGTGCACAGCTATATGTGATCATGCAAAGGCTATATAGACACACGCGAAACAAACTACTTGGGACAGAATCTCTGCCTCAGTTTGCAGAGACGCTACGCTCTCTGCATAAAAGACACATTAAATGCCAAATCAATCTGCTTTGTGAGACAAATCCAGCAACTATCAATAGCAATATCAACTAGCAATATCTTGATTTGAATTTAAACCATGGGTCATATTTATAGTTTAACCCATGTTCTTTTAGATCAACAAACTCATTTTCTGATGTAAAGTAAACACGCATTATAGTGAAATGATCAACTATGTTAATATCTGTCACTTTTAATACCACATGCTTAATCCGTCAGGAAATCTAGTCCATTTTCCGTATAACCATTCCAGTGAATGTAAGAGATTTTACTCTCAGATCAGCTCGGCTGAGATTCGAACCCACGAGGGTTCAATTCATCTGTCATTTAAAACTTCGTGACGTTACACCTACGCTATTAAGACATTCTGATATGAGCTTTTATAAAACAATTCTAAACAATTTAAATCTTGAATTTGAATATTGCATTGAAATATTTAAATATTGTGTTTTTAAATATTGACATATTATATAATATTTAAAATAGTAGCCTACTATTTTCCCTGTGTTGTGTCCGGGTCGTTTGAAGAATTTGACCAATCGGTGACTGCACGTGTCGTAGAATGCGACTAAAGCACTAAGATCTATACCAACGTCAGAAAGGGCATTCGGTTGGTGAGCGCCTAGGCTCCAGTAATTGCCACAAAAGTTAAACTAATGGATAAACTTCAAACTGGAGAAAGTCTATTCGTATCCGACCCTGGTTTAACTGGGATTTAAGGGAAGATGATGATGATGATGAGTAGCCTACTATTTGCATACGATTATAATATATTACATGGAAACTAAGATGATTATTAACTTGGGAGCAATGTAGCAATAATATCAGTATTTAAGGCAAGTTTAGTTCAATTGCCATAATCGCAGGAGTATAGAAAGTCAGCATTACATACATGTATACTGTATAGTTTTTGTTCACACAGCTACTTGCCAATTTTTTATGATAGCTCACACAACTTATTTGATTATCTTTGAACAAATTTTTACAACTGTATAGAAAATATACAAAGTAGTATACAGTGCAGCAACTAAGTATAAATGAACAAACAATACACGCCTAAACAATGAGGTAATGCGAGAAATTGTAACCAGTGAAAGTAAGCACAAGTCTTAATTACGAGTAATTTTATAAACATTATGTAAAAGTTCAGTTTAGTGAAGATCCTGCGTGAATGTCATGATTTTCAGCAATGTAGTATAGAACATGAAATTATCTAGATACAAAAAGGAGGCTACACAGTATTTTGTATCTTCAGTATAAATATATTTTCAGATAAGTATCTAGTATCTGCATCTAGACACTAATAAAAAGTAATAGTATCGATTTACTCATCATAGATACTGGATATTTTCAAAACAAAGTCCAAACAAACACTCTCGAGATTTTGGTGTCTGACAGAGGGCGTCTTGTCACAGCAGGCTCAAGACTCACAAATCAGATGCTTAAATATACTGAACTATTCAATAGATAGGTTTTTCTTATCTTTTATCTGACTTCGTACATCAAACTGCGCTAATCTTAAAGACCCCGACCTTTTGCGGATTTACAAACTACTGCAGTTAATGTTTATTTTATTTTAAAATAAAACACGAATTATATATATGTACATACAGTTCAAGAAAATAAAGATATATCAAAATTGTTGATATAAAAAGAAAATTAATTAAATTTATATTTGCTGTCTTTTTAATGTATTCGATCACGTAAAGCATAGAACTAAAATAATCGTATACAATTTCAAACCAACGAAAATACAATACGTTGCTCTAATCAATTAATGTATTAAGACACAAATTCCGCTACAGTAACACTAACTGATTACTTCCTCAGTAACTGCGTTAGAATTCTTAAACTTATACTTTGGAAACTCTTTCCTCTGATCAACTATCGATCAACCTCAAATTGGGTAGCACTTAATGATCTGCCACTGTTCTGTAACAACCCATTCTAATTCCTTCATTCTTTCTAATCCTCTACTAATCCAAAAATCATTTGGAATTCAATCTACTTATTCCCTTCGTGAATTTCTCCTATTTTTCATCTCAAAACAAAATCTGCTCTAGCTCCGCCCACTCGCGTGACGTCAAGCTAAGCATAAGCTAAAATAACCTCTAAACTCCTTTATAATAAAAAATATTAAATAAGTCAAACTAATATTATTTAACCTTTAATGTATGTAAATAATATAAATAACATTACTATTCAAAATAGCAGGGCAGAATTCCCTGACTGTGTCCGTGATATGCAATATGATTCGTGGTAACATATTGTAAATGTAAAAATGAAGTGGGCTACTTTAAAACAAAAATTATATAGCAACAATACATTAAAAAGTCACTCCACAAGAAACATTCGAACTGCTGCTACTGTTACTGAAGGCTAACTGGTCCATATTTGCTGAATTCTTGCGTTGAACAGTAAATGTATGCTTACTACTGAGTATTTTATTTGTATTGTACAAGTATATAAAAAGTATACGAAGGGATCTAGCAATCAGATGTAAACCAACAAGCAATATGAAAGTGGTTAAGGACAGAAAAAGAAGATACAGCTGGACAAGATACATTAGTTAATTATGTTGTTCTTCTAATAGTTTATTTTCTGTTTAATTCTTATTATGCTAATTAGGCCTCCAATAAAAATTCAAAACAGTTAAGAACTTGCTTATGGTTGTGATTGATTTATCAAGAGTTGTGATTTATTGCCAATACATTGAACATAGGCTTATAAAAAGTAACCTCAAACACTTTGTGTAATTCGCCAACATTTCTAGGAATCAGTAAATTTATTTTAAAATCTAAATAAGAAAAATTGTACATGTTCAGACTTCGGTGTAGTATACGTTATAAGCCTACCTGTCTTTTTCATTTCCGCTTCCCCAGACTTTGATTTTCGGTAAATCGTCTTTGACTAAGGAGGCCACGCCTCCAGATTGCTTCAGTGCAAGGAAATCATCGTAAATACACAGCTGCATGTTCAGATCCTACAAAACACATCTTCAATCATTAAATCTACATGTACTGCTATGAAGTTAGGAAACTAAGCAAGTGCAGCAGTAGAAACCGCTTGACGCAAAATATTCTGTTAAAAAGAAGAAAGTTGTTTAAAATCATTCTAACTAATTGAAGACGAGAATGTATTGTCGATTTTGATAGTTGAAAATAGAGTAAAATAATGTGACTATTGATATAAAAATTTGAAGAGCCAGAAGCCAAGCTTATAAACAGAAGTACAGTTTCATGAACCTCTTTACAGTTAGTTTTATTACGGAGAGGGAAAATTGTGGAAATCCTTATAGGATGATAAAATGTGTGAAGTATTTTTTATCTCGGCTTCATCAAAAAATTTCCCCTAAAATGAAAGAATGACCTTTAGCTAACATAGCAATCTGGAATACAAAATGATTCCTACGGTCTCTAAAAAGTTTGTGTACATCAAAAAATGGAGAAGATATAATTATTCATATTTTTCACTGGTGCTGTAAATTTTTACTACGAGATCTTCTTCATATTGTATCATATAATTCATTAATCACTGAACTTCATTTTGACTCGCTTAGGTTAACTGCATGAACCCACCAGGACACTTGCACAAATCACATAACTCTACAATGTGAAGACTATACTAAATATGACCACAGTCGCATAGTGGATTGTTCCGTCTACCCCACTTGGGCACAAAAGTATTTTACAAATAGAAAAGTATTCTAAAAAAAATTAAAATACTATTTTTTTCTATTTTCAAAACACTTTTAAAAGGATTTTCATTTCAAAAGTACTTTTTGAAAAAAACATTTAGAACATTTAAAAATGCTATTCAAAATAGAGTTCTTTAATTTTAGGTTTAAAATTTAGTTATCAGCAATTTTTTTCACGCAATCTGATAACTTTAGAAAATGAACCTCAGTTTTTAGATAGATAGATAGATAGATAGATAGATAGGATAGGATAGGATAAGATAAGATAGGATAGGATAGGATAGGACAGGATAGGATAGGATAGGATAGGATAGATAGATAGATAGATAGATAGATAGGTAGGTAGGTAGGTAGGTAGGTAGGTAGATAGATAATATGTTTATTTTTCAGCAAAGACACAAAATGCATATGCAAGGCCTCAATAGTAAATCCTACATCTATCGCGAGAAAAATTGGTCGTCAGTGAAGATACAGCGTAAATTATCTAGCTGACTACCATGATAATTATGATACTTAATAAAGCTAGTATTAGTCTATAGTTCAAAATTCATACAAAGTTAAACTTATAATCTACCGGTGTAAGCAGAATTAAATGACTAATAAAAGAATTAAATAAAAAATGAAGACACTTTGAAATTACATAACTTCGATCAACATACAAATTAGCAAAACCATTCATCAGAAAGGTAGACTTTATACCGTTTAGAAATCTCAGTTATAGATTTTGCATTTCTTATGTCAGGGGATATTAGGTTCCAGTTAGCGACACAGTGAAAAGCATAAGATTTGAAAAAATTCATTGGTAGTTCTTGCATATACAGTGCTTAGTAGTGGAGAGTCTAGTATGATATAAACTACGATATAAATTATTTTTATATTGGACTGGTCTTTTTTAATTTGCGTTGCTTTGTAGGCGCCGTGGAGCTTATTTCTAGCATATTTCAAATAAATAGTCTTAGTAATGTTTTAGTTATTTAAATTTATGTAGGCCTATATTTTAATTGGAATAATTTTTAAAGAAGCGTACATACATCTATATTATTTTAATCGTGAACAGTTGGTCAAACTGTTAATTTTGAAATCAGTACATTTTTTGTACAAAAGCAAAATGTATTCAAAGTAAATAAATGAGATTCTAATTTAATGAATTCTGAAATAGGGCCTTGCTTAAACCAAACATGTTTCTAATAAATCCCGTGTTGTGTCAGGTACTTAAAAATGGACCAACAACACCTACAGAACGTGTCGTTAAAGGCGACGAAACAAGAACTGAGGAAGGAAACAGGAAACCACCTCAGAAGCCATAAGTCATATATTCAGTATATATACTTATATATGACTGGAGAGATAGAAGACTAATTTTGAACTTGTACATGAATCAAAAAGCAGTAATCAAAATCAACCAAGAATACTCAGAAGAAGGTGAAATAGGACTTGGAGTAAGATAAGGTTGTAGCATTTCGCCGCTGCTGTTTAACATTTACGCTGAGGCAATGATGGATGAAGCCATGGAAGATTTGGAAGAAGGAATAAAAGTAGGAGGGAATTTTTACAAGATGTACGATTTGCAGATGACCAAGGAATGGTAGCGGGCAGCGAGATTGGATTGCAGAAGATAATGGATAGGCTGAATGATACAGCTTTGAGATATGGCATGAAGATTAATATAAAAAAGACCAAAGTTACGAGAGTTTCCAATAATAAAGGTGAAGTTAATATAGCAATAAATGGTACGAAATTGGAACAGGTAAGGAGTTTCAAATATTTGGGTCATACTATGACCGATGACGGGAAATGTGAGACGAAAATATGCAGTAGGATTGCACAAGCAAAACCGGCCTTTGGTAGTAGAAAAGAACTATTAACAAAAAGTATAAAGAAAGACACAAATATAAAGATAGTGAAAACTTTGGTTTGGACCACGCTATTGTATGGGTGTGAAAATGGACCTTAAGGAAGGAAGATATTAGGAAACTGGAGGCATTGGAAATGTGGATTTGGAGAAGAATGGAGAGGATTAGCTGGACTCAAAAGGTTACAAATGAGGAAGTCCTGGAGAGAGTTGGCACAGATAGACAGTTGATAAATGTATTAAGAAATAGGAAGAAGAGATGGATAGGACACATTCTAAGGGGGGGGGAAGGTCTATTAAAAGAGGTCATAGAAGGTAGAATGAAAGGAAAAAGAGGCAGGGGCGGGCCGAGATTACGTATGTTAGATGATTTGAAGACCCACTCATATGTGGAAATGAAGAGGAAGGCGGTAGACAGAGAAGAGTGGAGGCGTAATGTACCTTGGACCTGCCGGTAGGCAGTGCACTAAGAGAGAGATACTTATATAAATATACAGTATACCTTCTTCTCTTGGTGCACTGCCTAACGGCTGGTCTATGGCATATAACTCTTCCAACCAATTCTATCTTCAGGCCTTTATCCTATCCTCTTCCTTTTCATCTCTATAGGCCTATATGAATTTGTTATTAGATCATCCAACACCCCATATTTCGGTCTTCCTCTAACTCTCTTCCCTTGCATTCTTCCTTCTATTACATCCTTTAGCACACCATCCCCCTTATATTATGTCCTATCCATCTTTTCTTGCTATTTCTCATCACATTAAATGCTGTCTGTCTGTACCGAATTTTTCAAGTACTTCTTCATTTGTAATTTGTCGGTCCAACTAATCTTTTCCATCCGTCTCCATTGCCACATTTCCAATGCCTCTAGTTTCCTGATATCTTCTTTCTTTAATGTCCATGTTTCACATCCATACAAAAGTGTCGACCAAACCAATGCTTTCCCAATCTTTATCTTTGTCTTTTCCCAATGCCTTTTATTAGTAGTACTTTTCTCTTTCCGAAAGCCACTTTTGCCTATTCAATTCTAAATTTTATTTCCCTTTCACACTTTCCATCATCCGTGATTGTGTGGCCCAAGCACTTGATGCTTCTTACATGTTCCAATCGCGTAATATTCAAACAGCATGTATACTTGTATATATATATATATATACATATATATATTAAGTAATATATATATATATATATATATATATATATATATATATATATATATATATATATGCATATATACACTGCAAGTCATAAAAAAGACATGTGCGCAGTATTTCGTCCACAACTTTGACACTTGTGAACCGATTTTGAAAATATTTTCAGAATTATAAAGAAGAAGAAAAGTATTAATCTTAAATCTAGTTTTTGTGACACTTCCGCTTTATTTTAAACAATAACAGACAATTTTACAAGCATAGTCTGTTTTTGTTGAAATTTTAAAATGGTGTTTACTAATGAAGATAAAGCGCTCATAAAAAACTTGTACCTCTTAAAGGGTTATGGCGCACATCGGTTGATTGCCGAATTTCCAACAAAAGACTGGTCACTGGGAGGGCTGGATTGCTTATTAAAGAAATTACGCCGAAAAGAAGAAAATAAATAAGGTGGACGAGTTAATGCAACGCCTGGTGAACGTTTGGCAAGACGAGCAACAATCTGTCAATGACAACACAATCGATGAGTGGCGCAAGCGTCTCCGAGCTTGTATTCGTGCCAATGGAGGACATTTTGAGCATTTGCGTTGACAGTTGACAGTACCTGTATAACACTGTTTGTTTCGTGTGTTTCATTGTTAGTTAAGCCACGAATTTGTAAACATTCTGCAGCGATTGATTTACTTAAACTGAATATTTTCAGTCGCGCATATTTTCAGGCACTGCTTCAACGCAAAAATAATAATTAACAGAGTTACTTAACTTCATTTTATAGCAAATGTTATCCTGATTATACCTATGCAAGAAGTTTAAAAATCGGTTCACTATTACCAATGTTATGGGCGCGAGACTGCGCACATGTTTTTTTTACTCACAGTGTATTTATGTATATATACATGTATATATAGTAACTCTCTCTCTCTCTCTCTCTTAGTGAACTGCCTACTGGCATGGTATATAAAGCCTCCACTCCTCTCTGTCTTCCGCTTTCCTCTTCATTTCCACATATGCGTGGGTCTTTAATTCATCTAACATACCTAATCTCGGCCTGCCCTGCCTCTTTTCCCTTCGATTCTACCTTCTATGACATCCATTAATAGACCTTCCCCTCTTAGGATGTGTCCTATCAAACTCTTCTTCCTATTTCTAATTAGTTTTATCAACTGTCTCTCTGTATCAACTCTTTCCACAAAAAACTTCCTCATTTATAACTTTCTTAGTCCAGCTAATCCTCTCCATTCTTCTCCAAAATCACATTTCCAATGCTTTCAGTTTCCTAACATCTTCCTCCTTAAGGTCCATGTTTCACATTCACAAAATGGCGTGGTCCAAGCCAAAATTTTCACAATCTTTATCTTTGAGTATTTCTTTAGACTTTTTGTTAACAGTTCCTTCCTATTACCATAGGTCGCTTTTGCTTGTGCAATCCTACTGCATATTTTAGTCTCACATTTCCCGTCATCGGTTATAGTATGACACCAATATTTGAAACTCCTTACCTGTTCCAATTTCGTACCATTTATTGTGATTTTAACTTCACCTTTATTATTGGACACTCTCATAACCTTCGTCTTTTTTATATTAATCTTTATGCCATATCTCAAAGCCGTATCATTCAGCCTATCCAGTATCTTCTGCAATCCAATCTCGCTGCACGCTACCATTCCTTGGTCATCTGCAAATCGTACATCTTGTAACAATTTCCCTCCTACTTTTATTCCTTCTTCCGTGTCTTCCATGGCTTCTTCCATCATTACCTCAACGTAAATGTTAATATACATTATATACTTTTATTTTATTTGAGGAAACTGACGTTAAAATTAGCTTTTTTACTTTTTACTCAAAATCCATTGGTTGAAGCAAGCAAAGTAATTTTTTATGATAACCAACAAATGGTTTAGGTGTACCAAAAGTCAGCGAAGATATAAAATTGCTGTAGTTTTCAAACAATTTGCCTTTAGAGTGTCATTAAAAGATTTCGTGAATTAGGATTTTGTGTTTTGGAGTATACAAAGTTTGCCACAGCGGATCTATTCTATAGTTTAAAAATCCTGTTATATCTATAAAGGCCTTTGAGAGATGAAACTCCAGATTTAAGATGCGTCAATTTAAGATGCAGGAATGCAATTGATTAAACGGCTTTTTCTCTAGAGCACCAATAAATATGAACCATACTGCAGTATTGATTATATAGCAATGTCGTCGAAGATAACAGAAATAATAGATTACAACAGCAAGAAATTGCTAATTGCGAAAAAATTAACGGAAATACGAGAGCCAACATAAAATACAATGTACAATTTATAGTTCAAGTAGATAAAACTAACCGTCGCCCACTCCTGTAGAGCCGTGAACTGAGGAGAAGATGTAGGTTGAGAAAAGTGTGCGATACATCTCCTCAAAGCTTCTGTGTGCTTCTCTTTCTGCAGCTGCTCCTCAGTTATCTTCATTGAGCCGATATAGAGGACGCTGACCTACGTACAATTACGCAAAATTCTTTTGAGATTGTAGAACAACATATAAAAGACCAGGGCAAACTTCTCTTTCTTTTTCTCTATCTCTCTCTCTCTCTTTCACTTTCCCTCTATGTTTGTCTGTCTGTCTCAAGACGTCATCACTCAAGAAGGAGCGCATCAGGTTAATCTGTCAATCTACATGCAGGTTTCACCATGAATAGACCTTCCCCCATAGGATGTGTCCTATCCAACTTTTCTTCCTATTTCTTAATACACGTATCAACTGTCTATCTGTACCAATTCTCTCCAGAACTTCCTCATTTATAACCTTTTGAGTCCTGCTAATCCTCTCCATTTTTCTCCAAATCCACATTTCCAATGGCTCCAGTTTTCTAATATCTTCCTTCCTTAGGGTCCATGTTCACATCCATACAATAGCGTGGTCCTAGCCAAATGTTTCACTATCTTTAAAGATCTGGATCATTGTGTCTTTTTATAGACTTTCTGTTACAAGTTCTTTCCTATTACGAAAGGCTGTTTTTGCTTGTACAATCCTACTGCATATATTAGTCTCACATTTCCCGTCATCGGTTATAGTATGACACAAATATTTGAAACTCCTTACCTGTTCCAATTTCGTACCATTTATTGTGATATTATCTTCACCTTTATTACTAGACACTCTCAAAACCTTGATCTTTTTTATATTAATCTTCATGCCACATCTCAATGCCGTATCATTCAGCCTATCTATTATCTTCTGCAGTCCAGTTTCTCTGCCCGCTAGAATTCCTTGGTCATCTGCAAATCGCACATCTTGTAACAATTTTCCTCCTACTTTTATTCCTTCTTCCGTGTCTTCCATGGCTTCATCCATCATTACCGTAGCGTAAATGTTAAACAGCAGCGGCAAAATACTACAACCTTGCATTAATCCACGTCCTATTTCGCCTTCTTCTGAGTATTCTTGTTGAATTTTGATTACTGCTTTTTGATTCATGTAAAAGTTTAAAATTAGTCATCTGTCTCTCCAGTCAATTCCTATTCTTTTCAAGATATTCATCATCGTTGTCCAATCAATCCTGTCAAAGGCCTTCTCAGAGTCCACAAAAGTATACAAAAGCGTCATTTTCATATTCTAAGCTTCTTTCGCAAAAAACCCGCATTACCCCTATTGCTTCTCCTGTGCCGCATCCTTTCCTAAAGGCAAATTGTGTCTTGCTCAGTAACATATCTGCTTTCGACTGAATGCGATTACTTACTATCTTTAATAAGGTCTTCGATGCATGAGGTATCAAACTGATGGTTCTGAAATCCGAACACTCCACGGTATTGACTTTTTGGGGAATTGGGATCATCACTGGCTTGGTAAAGTCTTCTGGCCAAATGCCTGCATTTTACACTTACATACTCCATTAACTTATTGAGTGTTTCTCCTTCCAACAGTTTCAAGAATTCTGTTGGAATATCATCTGTTCTGGCTGCTTTCCCCCTCTTCAGGCTGTTAATTGCTGAATAAATTTCCTCCTTCGTTATATCGGGGCCCTTTTATCGTTTTCTACTATATTTTTTTCTTCTATTTTAAAATCCCCTTGAACTGGCTTCTCAACCTTCTCATACAATTCCTCTACATATTCGCTCCATCTTTATTTTACTTCTTCCAGCTCTGTCTTCAATTCCCCATCTTTACCGATTATACTAATGTTCTTTGCATCTGCATTCTTTTTTTTATCGGTTCTTGTCAATATCACGACTTTCTGGTACAATAGATCTGGCCTCCCTCTTGTATCATATTCTGCTATATCATCACACTTTTCACTCTGCCAATGATAGTTTGCTTTGTCAGTAATTCTTCTCAGCTCATTTATTACGCTTCTATATTTCCTTCGGCCATATAACTTCTTACTATAACTAATGATAGAAAATGTGAGACTATGAAATATGCAGTAGGATTGCACAAGCAAACGAGGCCTTCGGTAATAGGAAAGAACTTTTAATAAAAAGTCTAAAGAATGCCACAAAGGTAAGGTTAGTGAAAACCTTGGTTTGGACCACGTCATTATATAGATGTTAAACATGGATCTTAAGGAAGGAAGATACTGGGAAACTAGAAACATTTGATATGTGGATATGGAGAAGAATGGAAAAAATTAGCTAAACTTAAAAAGTTTGCAAGTGAGGAAGTTCTGGGGAGAGTTTTCACAGATATACAGTTGATTAAGCATTAAGAAATAGGAAGAATAGTTTGATAGGACACATTCTAGGGGGAAAGTCTACTAAAAGAGGTGTCATAGAAAGCAGAATGGAAGGAAATAGAGGTTGAAGCAGGCCGAGATTGTGAATGTTATATGATTTAAAGATCCACTCATATGTAAACATGAAAAGGAAAAACGAAAGACGGAGAAGAGTGGACGCGCTATATATCATGTACCTGCCAGTAGGCAGTGAACTAAGAAACAGAGATGATAAAAGATAAAAGAAGAGGATAGGAAATATAAATAGAAGTTATATGCCCTTAACCAGCCAATAGGCAGTGTACCGAGGGAGAGAGAGCCTTTATATCTTCAATTTCTGGTTGAAAAATGAAAAATCTAATATATTGAATACATGTTCTCCAAGTAGCGGAAAGGCCGCTAGTAAATTTTCAGGAAGTCATCAGAAATGTAACTAAACTCTTTCATGGATGTATTTATTACGGGAAGTTTCATCGAAGCCAATTGAATGTGTGCTCTTTAAGTTACGGACGCCATTGCTCATGAAAAGAATTATGGTTTAATATCAAATTATGGTTTATTATAAACTGTGAACAAATACAGTATATCAGTCAAAAACTCCGTAGAATCTACATGTAGCATTACGATTTGCATGACTGGATGTCTAGAAGTTATGTTTATATTGAAACATGATATTTACTATCAATTACTCTCCTACAATCAATATACAATGCAGCTTACAAACAATTTCTATCCTCATTTTGTTAATATATACCAATAGAATCTAAATATACTCTGTTTATGCACATAAATCTTTGGAAAGACATGATCGGTACATAGTCTAATATATTACACGTTAAAATCACCTTGATAAATTAATTGGCTCGAACAATCTTACCACTTTAATTGGTGACCCAACGTCAGGGCAGCTGGAAGTGGGCTGAAGTTCATTATTATTTATACTGATATCATTGATCGCATATTCGCTTCGACGTAGTGGAGGAAGTTTAGGCCAACCCTTCTTATCGTTAGACTTGCTATCCTTGTTTCTCGTGGAATTCCGTAGCTTCACAGATCCTTCTTCTATTATTTCTGGACTCGTCTGACCAGGTATGAAGTCATATGGATTCTCTATGACATCATCATCCTGATTATCATGGTCATTGCTCTTGCATGCAGCTTCATCAGATGGAACCGTGTCTGTTTGGAAGTCAGATGGTAAGTCATAAATATGACGATCTCCATTGGTAACAGTTTTTGTATTGATTATCCCCCCTTTTAGTTTGGGAGAGGACGGCGAAGTTGAATTACGGGACTGTGGTTTTGATTTAGTCTTGGGAGGAACTTTTGAGGTCATGGATGTAGCTTGAGTTGTAGCAAATTGGGGTCGCTTCGTAGCTTTATTTACAGTCGCGTATATTGGTTGATCGTTCGAAAGAATTTCTGCACAGTTTAGATTGGCTTCTTCTGAAAATTGCTTAGTAGATGTTTGGTTAAAAGTTTTAGTTGTAGTGACTGAATATGGATTGATTTCAGATTCACCCGCATCTGTGGAGTTCTGTTTTTGAATGGAACTTGGCAATGGTCGTTGGTCAGCCATCTTGATAACTATATAAACGCTGTATAGTAGGAATGAGTAGCACCTACTGCTAACTTTGGTTGTCTTATTCTGTGTTATCTCGAATGTCTTTTATATATATATTTGATTAATTCGGTAAATTGCCTTTGTTAAATACTTGGGACTCTGCAAAATGTAATTCACAAATTTCTCTAAAAAAGTTGTACATATTTTTCAAAAATAATGAGTTAATGCACTACTTCTGACCAAATTCGTCTTCAGACTCCTTTCGAATCTTTTAATTTGAATTGCTTAAAACTAACTCTGAAACCTGAAAGGATTTCATCATAGACAACTGCCTGGCTGACGCAATGCAAGTCTCTGCTTATATGGTCAAAATACTGTAAAAGACGCATCTCTCTCTCTCTCTCTCTGTCTCTCTCTTCAGTGCACTGCCAAGTGGCAGGTTCAGGATCCATATTCATACTAAAAGTCTGTTTTCTCGCTCCATAAGAGCACTTCTTAGATTAACAAATTAATCCCTTCACAAAGTCTATGCCTTATCCATACCTTATGTAGCCTATAGCTTGGGAAACCACCTCGGAAATCATATTTTTCCCAAGCTATAGGCTATATAATGTATGTATGCAGGACATAGACTTTGTGAAGGGATTAACTTGTTGATCTAAGGAGTGCTCCTATGGAGAGAGAAAGCAGACTTTGAGTATAATTATGTATCTTGAACCCTCCACTTGGCAGTGCACTAAAGAGAGAAAGAGCTTGGGAAAAGTATGGCTTCTGAGGTAGTATCTCGTTGCCTTCTTCAGTTAGATGGATTAATTACCATTTAATTACAATTTTTACCATTTATAAATAAAAATACGCAAATAAGGTGTTAAATTTGACCTCGATATGGTTGGTGATCACTAGTTAATTGTTATCAATTTCAGTTACACATGTTGCACTTCTACAATATCTTTCAAATATGTTGTGGTTTCTGCTGGATAGGATACTCTGTATATTGATGGCCACTCGTACTCGCATTTTCTATTAATTGTGTATTATTTTTCACTGTTTTCACGAATGCTTTCGTTGGCTAGTTTGTAGCAGTTACATGCATGTTGTTGAGTTGAAATGTAATGAAATTAAGCGTATCTCTCTCTCTCTCTCTCTCTCTCTCTCTCTCTCTCTCTCTACTTGAGTAACTATTTCTTTTATTTTCTGCAGGTGAATTGAATACATTTACACATAATCACTCTTCTGACGCCTAAAAATGTGTGATCTTGCAAAATCATAAATCATTAGAAATTGGAAATGTGGATTTGGAGAAGAAGGGATAGGATTAGCTGAACTCAAAAGGTAAAAAATGAGGAAGTTCTGGAGATAGATGAGTGTTACTGTATCGGCAGAAGCAAATTAATATTCTCTTTTTAAATTCCTGTTGTTATTATTGCAAACTTTATTAACTAAAATTTATTCTACTTGTATTTCAGGTTTATTTCGATTGCCTAGTTATTTTTCAATTTGTATGATTGAGGGGTGGTCAACTAGATAGGTTACTTGTAACCTCTTTGACGGCCTTGTTTGTGTATGTCACTGCATATTCTGAGTGTATCGAAATAAACATAGTTCTCTCTCTCTCTCTCTCTCTCTCTCTCTCTCTCTCTGTTACTCCTTTCAATACTTTCAACAAATCTGCCGTTATATCATATATTCCGGCTGCTTTTCCCCATTCCATGCTGTTAATTGCAGAAAAAATTTCCTCTTTCATTATATCGGGACCCCTTTTATCGCTTTCTATTGCATTTTCTTCTTCGAATTTAAAATCCTCTGGATCTGGCTTTCCAGCCTTATCATTCAATTCCATATACATCTATAATATTCTCTAAATATGCATTTGAAATCAGATCATCCAAAATCTCATGTCTCGGTCTTCCTCTAACTCTTTTTCCATGCATTCTTTCCTCTATTACGTCCTTTAGCAAACCATTCCCCATTGTAATATGTTCTGTATAGCTTTTCTTTCTATTTCTTATCACATTTATTAACTGTCTATCTGTACCGACTGTTTCAAGTACTTCTTCGTTTGTAATTTTGTCAATCCAACTATATCTTTTCCATCCTTCTCCATAACCACATTTCCAATGCCTCTATATTTTCTAAAGCCTCTAATGTTTCTAACTAACCCAGTCTAGCTAATAAGTCTTAATATTTGCAAACATGAGAGGATCAGAAGCAAAAACAATTGTAACAAGAGCAATTGGAGAACTATTATCATAATAATTTACAATATCGGGCACTTCTGTATCGTATTCAAGTCGACGGACAACAGCGAAACAGTATGAAACCGTGGAGATGCTGTGCAAATTTAGATATTCTGGGGATATTTTTGTGCATGCTGGTTGATTGAAAACCTTAGGCCTGAACCCAGGCCTTTGGATTTTATAGGCTATTCGCAATCCTCTGTAACAAATTCTTAGGCAGAGAAAAAATGCTTTTGAAAAATTACTCAACGAAAGTCCGAAATAGCTAAGCGAGTGCAGCTGCAGTATAAATTTTCAATAGCAAATCCTGAGGGGAATTAAGCTCTGGGATTTTATTCCCTGGAGGGTTGGCCAAAGAGAATCATGAGTGACCCTGAGATCACTTGAGCTCTTGGTTTGCTTCCCGAAGGGCTGGTCAGAAGGAGCCATGAATGACCCTCAGATGCATTTAATGCAATTTAATTCAATTCAATTTAATAAGAACACCAAAATGGCCATTCAACGCTGTAGAGTTCACATACACAACACAGAGACAAGCAAATTCAACAGGGAAAAACACAAACTAAATTGAACTATTGGGTTTGATTCTCGGCCCAGCTGATCAGCGAGTAAAATACGAGATCTGGCAACATGGATAATTAATTTAATTGATCAAGAGTTTAAGGATGTATCAAAAGTGATTGATACATCATAAATTATGATTTCAGTAGACTATGTGCATTATGTAGAACTTCTTACATCTAATTAATTATGTTGTCTACGTACTATAACTCTATAATAACATTTAGTAAAATTGAGCCAAAAATTTACATTCATCAGGTGGATTACTGATTTATGAAGACTACAGCTGTCTGTTAGTAGATCTGTGAAAACAATTCGGCCTATATGTTAACATACGCATCATGAAAACAATAACATATAATGAAAACAATATTGTTATATTAGAGCTTCATTTACTAGAGCTTATAGTAACGAATAACTATCGCGCGCATGATTGTTTTTATGCTTTTCAAAACTCATAACTAGTACAGCTTAAGCCTAGATATGCAAAGTAAAATAAAATGATTATAACTAAATACTAAAATCTGAATAAAATTTCTTATATTGAAGCACATAAATAGTTTAGAGAAATGTAAGCTATATGGATATAAATTTCAAGAATTATAGTACAGTATATCCATAAAGTTTTCATTACAACCGACTCAGAGCTTTTGAGCAGTGATTTTGCGGAATGGCACACAGGTAAGAACAGTTAGTCTATTGTCGTGTGTGTGTGTTTGTGTATGTATGTGTGTAGCTAATCAGCTATCGCTCCTAAAGGTATGACAAATGAATGCCAGTAGGCCTATGTGTCTATTGTTGAGTAAAACACGCTTGGTTGCTCTCAAGCGACCAAGCCTACATAGTGTACACTTATTAATATGCGGGAGTCTCTATGTTACGCGGGTGTGGGCTTAACGTCAAGATCAGAAGCCCAAAGGGCTTCTCTGCAAGACGTCTGTGGTTATAATTTCAACCAATCAGAACGCAAATTCTCATTAGCCAGTTATGCTCAGTTCTTCACTTTTCGCCATTCGCAGTTACTTGACAGAGTCGTGTACTCATACAGTAGTTTGCTGTTTATAAGAGGAGTTGCATTGGGTCAAATCCGTGCCAAATGAATCGTAGCCGAATTTGGCATATTATTGAAACAGCCGTTAAAATAAGGATGACGTCCTACAGGATTTAATAACCGCCTACTGTATATTATAAGTTATTTTTTACTTTATTTATCTACATGTATAAGCATTTATAGTTATGAATTTTATTTCTTTTATTTTGTCATTATTTACCTTTTTGTTTTTCTAGTAAGTGTGTTAAAGTTGTATTCCTATTAAGTTTTAAATTATAGCCAGATCTTCGAGTCCTGAAGCCATTCTTAGAGCTCTCCTCTCTGCAAGTTCGAGGTGCTTCGCGGAGGTCTTATCACTATCAATCGTGGCTACTACACCGCATTCAAGCACTGGCCTGATATAACATAACATAACACTTAGCTGAATCATATAACATAATATTTAGCAGAATCTGGTAGAAGATGGAGGTCAGATCTATTGTACCAGGAAGTCAGGATATTGACAAGAACCGATAAGAAACGAAAGGAGATGCAAAGAACATTAGTATAGGCCTAATGGGTAAAGATGGGGAATTGAAGACATAACTGGAAGAAGTAAAGGAAAGATGGAGAGAATATGTAGAGGAATTATATGATAAGGCTGAGAAGCCAGTTCGAGGAGATTTTAAAATATAAGAAGAAAATATAGTAGAAAACGATAAAAGGGACCCCGACAGAATGAAGGAGGGAATTTATTCTGCAATTTACCGCATGGAGAAGGGGAAAGCAGCTGGAATATATGATATCCCAGCAGAATTCTTGAAAATGCTAGAAGGATAAACACTCAGAAGTATGTATGGAAGTGAACAATGGAGGTATTTAATTAGTATAATGGAGGTATTTTAAGTAATTCATAAACGATCATTTCAGGTGCAATGTCAGTCATTCGATGATCACATTTTGTTGGCAGGTTTTGAGCCGACGCAGCTGAGAAAAGTGCGTTCTGCTGAAGAAATAGTCAGGCCTAAATAGACACAGGCTGAGGACGGCATAGAGGGCCTACCTAAGTAGAAATAATAAATAAGTAGAATCCCCCAAGAATAATGGTATATCAAAAGGAATATTAGAGGATTTAAAGATCCACTCTTTAGAGCTATTTAATTTAGATTTTAGAAGGTTTTATAAATGGTGAAAGTCCAATTTGACTCACTGGGTGTTGCATTTAAAAGGAAAGAAATGTAACCTAGTTTAGATGGGGACTAATCTCCAACCTAGCCATTAATTCTCAGGCTGCCTTATCCTCGATTGCATGCTTTGGCCTTCGCAAAACATTTTCTAGATCCTCCACTAGGCATTTTGTAATGGAAAAACTACAATCTATCGGCTGCTCTTTATCTATTACTTTGTTAGTAATACATGTATTCATAGCTTGAATCACAGTATAACAGCCGATTCATTACGGTCCGTTTAGAAGTTAGATCTACAAACTCATAAGAGGCTGTTGCTTCTTTGGGAGGCTCAATATTGTTATTTTTCCTTTAAACGATATTGCGATATTGATAAAGCAGCAGTGCCATGATCTGAAAAGGTCTTTGAGATAAATCCGATAAACTATGGTGTCGGGTCTTTGGTGTCGGTGCTGGCATCATTCAACCTCCGGAGGGTTTGAAATTGATTTTTAATATGAACTAGTTATATATATTCTACTCTATAAGAAGTTAACGATTTCCAATAATCATGGAGAGAGATAGAAATAAGGGGAAATTAAAAATGTAGCAATTAAACAATGTAACATTTAAGCCTACGGGATATCATACTTATCGTCAAAAGAACAAAGCAACTAAATTACAAGTTATTGCTAAGCGAGAGGACTCTGCTAATTACTTGTTTGCTATTTTTACAGGACGGTTCTTCTGTACCGTCGCTTATCATAAGTCGCATAGTATGGGACTGTCGGACTTATATTTTGGCCATATTGAAGCTTTTACAGCGTTAGAACTGTCTATTCATTGCTTATCCATCTATGATCAATGATACTCCCGTGTTCGGCTAACAATTTAATCCTATTCTGGAGTTTATAAATCAAACATTTTGTTTATGTATAAAATATTTATTTAAAACAAAATATTTATTTAAAAAAGGTTACAGACTCTTCTAGTCTCCAGCGATTAAACAAAGTCGATAACAATCTAGCAATAACAGAATAAATAAACTTCATTTTATTAATTTCTACATAAAAGCAAATTTAACATGCAATTTCATATAAATTTTCTATTTATTATTATATTATTTCTAAAATAGCAAATACTAATTTGCTATTTTAGTAATGTTTAAGCTATTTATTTACTGATTACGTAATTCATTACAAAAATCTCTCAAGAAAAGTTTGTTTTTAAAATACGACAGTTTTGCGCTATAAGCCAATTTTCAGCTGCTGCTAAATATTTAGCAGTAGCTGATAGCTAGGGGTGACGTGACGAT
>CAJHZI010000227.1:0-10000 GCA_905160935.1 Enchytraeus crypticus | reverse complement strand
TCCCCTAGCGAAATCTTAATAACTTTGCAAAACTCAAAATATTTAAGCACAATTTTCAGAGCTTCTAAAGGAGGAATCTCTGCATGTACATGTATTCTGAAAATTTAGTGAAAAGATATTCAGTAGCATTGTAGTAACAAAATTACAGCGTTTGAACACTAGGGAAAAAGTTCTAAAATAAATTTTAACAAGGCTTAATTAAACAAATTATTAATGTAGTAAGAAATAGGAAGAAGAGTTGGATAAGACACATTCTAAGGGGGGGAAGGTCTATTAAGAGAGGTCATAGAAGGTAGAATGGAAGGAAAATGAGGCAGAGGCAGGCCGAGATTAGGTATATGTTAGATGATTTAAAGATCCACTCATATGTGGATATGAAGAGGAAAGCGGAAGACAGGGAAGAGTGGAGGCGTTATATACTATGGACCTATCAGAGGGCAGTGCACTAAGATAGAGAATTAAGCAAAGGTACCGGACATTTTCATCAAAATTTAGCTATAATTTTGACAGAAGAGAGAATTATATATTTTTTATTAAAAGCAGTAAAACGGTATATTCTTGCATTTCGAAAAGACTGCATGCATGCATTCAAGTCGAAGGTCATTATGTGCATCAGCTGAAGTAGATGATCTGACCACAATAAGTAAAAGGGGCCATTAATTACTTAAAAATGAACGAATTTTTGTTTGATGAGGTGGCCAATTTTTATCCATTTTAATACCTAGATTGGCCAGTAATGAAGGTTTCAGCAGAACAACCCCTCTTTTTGAATGTACTGCAAATAAAAAATCCATTTAACTTTCCTTTTTAACCCTGAAAAGGGTTGTTGTGGTGGTTCAGAAAGAACTAGTTGTATCTGCTAGCATTACTACCTATTCGATATGCTTTCCACCAGCTGCTTCTCAGGACTGCAGCAGCTTTCGGAAGGCTAGGACAGCTTTGTTTATTCCAGCTTGGGGCAGTCTCTCCCAAATTGATGGTAGATAGCACTTTCTGCAGTTCTGTCTTGTTTTTAGGCTTCATCTGGTGTTTCTGATAGAGATGCACATGGTTAACCAGGCATGGTAATCCAGAGGATTTTGATCGGGAGAGTTTGGAGGCCATTCACTCTACTTTATGAAATGCGGATTTCTCTCGCTGATCCATTTCTGTGCATGGCGAGATGCGCTGAGCCGGAGCATCATCCTGCTGAAAGATGAAACCATTTGGTTGAAGAGCATTGCAATCATCGAACAGCCAGGAAAGTAATGTATTGACGTAATACTGAGCGTTCGCCTTTTCATTCTAGCCAATGAAATGCAATTTGCCCTTACCGTTGTAGAAAACGTGATTTTTTACGTAAAGAATGGGGGGTTGCTCTGCTGAAACTTGTATAACTGGCCAATCTACAGATTAAAATGGATGAAAATAGGCCATCCCGTCAAAAATTAGTTCTTTAGTAATTGTTAAAAATTTGATGTGAAAATATTAACAATAGCCTGAGATATTCAAACTTTTTGCAGGTCTTCTTTTACTCACCCTGTATATATATATATATATATATATATATATATACATATATATATATATATACATATATATATATATATATATATATATATAATATACATATATATATATATATATATACATATATATATATATATATATATATATATATATATATATATATATATAAGGACGTCCCTCACATCATCCTTTATGACGAAAACGGATGTTAAACCTTTATTATTATACACTTAGGCTATATTCTACTATTTATATATTGTGTGGGAGGGTTGATCAATAAGTAGCGATAAGTAGCGAGGAAAGTATGAGGAATAGGGCCTAGTTGTCCTCCACAAAATTAATATTTCTGCTGACTAGCGTACTGCTTAAGAGAAGTTTTATGCGGGTTATATCGAACTAGAAGAAAAAACTATGGTAGGGCATGACGGGAAACCGATGAAATGAATATCAAGGAAGATATAGTGAAGGAAAAAAATTATGAGGCCATGAAAAATTTAAGAAAAAGCAAAAGCAGCAGGGATTGATAACGCACTAAAAGAATTGCAGAAATTGCTTATGGAAGACTGCAATACTGAAACGTGTTCAATTATCCATGAAAGTGTACGAGGATGGATCAATAAGTAGTGAGTGAGAAAAGCATGAGGAATAGTTGTCCTCCACAAAATAAATATTTATGTGGACTAACGTATTAAATTTTAGTAAGAGAAGACTTGCCGTTAATAGCGCAACACTTTGTTTGTGCTATTAGCCCATCTGGCAGTGTTTTATTCCTAACTAATTATTCCTAACAATTATTCCTAACCAATTATTCCTAAAAAAATAGCCATCCCTAACCTTAACCCCTACCCCTTACCCTAACCGTATTCCTGTGAAACTAATAAAATTGAATAAATCTTTAAAATGAAAGTGACTCGATCCAGAATTGAACCCATGATCCAAAGCCTAGTATTACACCACTTGACCACCGAAGCTTCCGATCAGGGGCGGATCCATGAATTTTCTAAGGGGAGCCCGAAATTTTTTTGAGAGTGTACACATTGTTTGCATATTCCCGGCCTTCTTCGGGACATGTGACGCAACCAGACAAATTGCTGTGGGGGGGAGGGGGCTCTCACTACTGCGTTTGGCTCATAGAGTGAGTGTATCCCCGTATCTTACAACCCCCCTCGCTAATATATATATATATACTAAAGTCAGGGGAAAACCTAAAATCCTACATTTGTTTTGGAAAAAGTAGGTTTATTTTTTCACCTCTGAAGAAGCTCTGCGGATCTCGAAGAATTGCAAAAGTAACCTAATTTTGGCGGTAGTTGGGGGGGGGGGCCTTAAGCCCCTACCAGCCATGGCTATTTGCACTACTGCTCTGGGACAGAGTTCACGTTTTTTACTTGCACCATTTTTCTACTAATGCAGTGGTTCAAGTGAAAATTGAGAGCTAGGGAAACGGTCTACATTTTTGGGCCCCCTTCCATTATACATGGCTCCTAGTATATCCTAGAAAAATATCGAGCCGTTGGAACTGCGTTCCCTGTCGTACCCCACCCCCCCCCCCCACCTCAGGTCCACTCTAACCACTACCATTACTACCATATTTACACATCGGAATTGCCATTGAGACAATGGAAATATAGTTTTAAAAAAATTTCGGCGGACCTAAGGGTGGCCCGGGCCTCCTGTGCCTCCTGTGCCTCCCCCATGGATCCGCCACTGCTTCCGATTGAACCCAATTGAATAGATGATGTCTACATATCGTACTAGAAAATCGTACTCGTCTGTAACTATAATCAAACCAAACCCTGACAATAGGGGTAATAGCATACAGTTCTGTTGCACTATTAGCCGTAAATAAGATAAGGTTTGTTAGATTGTTAGAGAATCACGTGGATGAAGCCACTGTGGTTGCTAGGCAACCATTCCAAAGATGGCTGCTCAGCTATAATTGTATACAATGGATAAAAACTAAAAGCGTGCCTTTATTAAATATTAATATTTGAAGGGTTTAACCCAAACTGAGATTGCAGTGGACATGAAGGGAGTTTTATGGGACAATGTCCATTATTACTGTCCATTAATACTGGCTTCAATCTATTGTTTTGGCAGCTAACTCTAGCGGGGGTAGGCAATGGACCAAAGCAGAGTACCGTTCAGGACACCCTGTCAAGACTTTTACCGAATAAAATATTCAATGCGTCCATGACATACAAAAGATCGATGTTTAAGCATCAGATACGTAGTTCATAGTGCGGATCCAGGGGGGGCCCAGGGGGCCTGGCTCCCCCTTAGGCCTGACGATTAAAAAATTAAACTATATTTTCATGGTTTCTATGTCAATTTCGACGTGTCAGTATGTTTGTAAGGGTAGTGGTTAGGATGTGGGGGGAGGGGTACACGTTGGAACGAAGTTCCACTAAATTTTTTAACAATTTTTTTAAATATAGGACTAGGGGACCATATTTTATATACTAGGAGCTCTGTAAATGGAAGAGGGCCCGACAAATGTTGACTGTTTCACTAGCTCTCAATTTTCGCTCTAACCACTGTATAAGAGGCAAAAATGGTGCTAGTTAAAAATGTGAACTCTGTCCCGTAGCAGTGTTGCAAGCAGCCTTGGCTGGTAGGCGCTTAAGCCCCCCTTCTACCGCCCAAAATTAGACCCCTTTTGCAATTCGTCCAGATCCGCTGAGTTTCTTCAGAAGTTAACAAATTGACCAACTTTTTTTCCAAAACAAATGTAGGATTTTAAGTTTTTCTCTCACATTAGTAGGCCTACGGATATGAGTGGTGGGGGAGGGGTAAGATACACTCCTCGCTCTACTAGCCGAGCTCAGTAGTGAAAACATTTTTAGCCCCCACCCCCCCCCCCCCCAGCAATTTTTCTTATTGTGTTACATGTCCCGAAGTAAGCAAAAATTGTTTACATTCTCAAACAAAATTTCGGGCCCCCCCTTAAAGAATTCCTGGATCCGCACCTGGGCATATGGCTACCCATCATACTATTACTGACGTTTTTGGGTTGCAATAATGTTTGTGCAGTATGGGTTCCACGAATATAGACGGCTGAAATCAAGAAAGTACGACTAAAAACTTTTCGCGGCAATATCGATATGTTCAGAGCATACCTGGCAAAGTTTCTTCGCAGATATGTTGCCAAGGATGAGAGATGGGCTCACCATTTTAATCTGAAGACAAAACTAAAGTTTAACGAGTGGAAACACGTCATTTTACTAACACCAGTCAAATTCAGCAAGATTGCTTTAGCTGGTATGGAATCCGTATTTTGGGAAATAATACGTAATTATGTAATAATGGTATCCGTATTTTCGAACAGTGAAGACGATTGACTACTTCGAGCGAGGAAAGACTGTTGCAGAGTTAATAAGAAAAGTTCGTGCAAAATAACAGGAAGAGTTGCGTCAAGGTGTTATGCTTAATCAGACAATGCTCCTGCTCACACCTCTGCTGTTGCTTTGGATGTCAATGATGAGTGTGGCATCGAATTGCTAAACACCCGCTATATTCACCAGTTTTGGCCCCATCTAACTTCTAACTTTCGATATCTAAAGGAATCATTCGTGGACAGAAATTACAGAGCGACGAAAATGCCATCCATGCCATAGATGATTGGTTTGAGAGGCTTCATGCATCGTTCTTTCTGGACGGTATAAACGCACTTGAACGTCGCTGGGAAAAATGTGTTGAGCTTCGAGGAGATTATATTGAAAGACAAAAACAATTTCTATTCAGATTTATTGTTTTTTCTTGCTTTCTCATTATTTATTGATCAACCACATATTATATTATATTATATTATATTATATTATATATATATATATATATATATATATATATATATACACATATATATATATATACATTTATATATATATATATATACATTTATATATATATATATATATATATAAAGTTTATATATATATTGAGTATATATTGAGTTCATTCAATGGAAAATGTTGCCTCCGGCATTGACCGCTCAGACCCTACGACTAGCAAGGCACCAAAAAAGGGAAAGCAAAAACTTACAGCTTCTGTTTCTCCAAAGTCCTATGTATGTAAACTTACATGTAGTAAAGAACTTCAGTGTTATGTATGCTCCAAACTAGCCCATCTTAGTTGCTGTGGAGTCGCGATCGTGAATTCGGACATAGCCATGTAGATCATTTATGCCTTAGGATGGACATGTAAGGAATGTAGGTCGACACTGCAAGCTAATCTCAACAAAGATACAAATTTGAAAGTTAAACTAAAATCCCTGACTCAAGAAGTATCCACACTTAAGTCTACAGTGGATGGTCTAAAGGCTGAGGTAGGTAGTAAAGAAATAGGAGAAATAGAGTTAGATCAGTCCACTAGAAACAACATCGGGGGTGAAATGCAGATGGCTGAAAAGAAAAACCTCAAGGCTTCTGAAAATTGGAGCGAATTAAGGAAAACCATCGTAATCGAGGTGCGAAATTCATTTAACAGAAGAAGAAATGTAATAGTAAGCGTTCTGCCAGAACAAGAAATACAAGATAGTACTCAGGACCAATCTACCTTTTCAACTATCTGTGAGAACGAATTCAACTCCAAACCACACATAATGTTTACTAAGAGGCTTGGGCCACAAGGCCGTTAGGGCTTTCCTCGTCGCGTACTCGTTGGCCTTTCAACCTGAGGACGAGGCTTTAAGGATGACTAGTATCTCCAAAAATCTTCGTAAATCCAGGGACCACTTGATTGCTTCATCTGTGTATGTTAACCCCTACTTATCTCCTGAGGAAAGCAAGGATCAATATGAAAAACGGAAATACAGGCGTGAGCAGAAAGGTCAACTAATACACAACTTCTCCGTTATTTTAATAGCCTATCTGCTAGTTTAATTAGCAGCAGTCAAATTAACGCCGTCTATCTTGACTTCTCCTAGGCATTTGATTTCATAAGCCATAATAAGTTGATCCATAAACTGCTAGCCTATGGTGTGATCGGAAATTTAATAAAATGGCTTTTGTCCTTTTTAACTGGAAGACTTCAGACAGTTAGAATAGGAAAATGCTATCCGGATTGGTCTACCGTTGGCAGCAGAGTTCCCCAAGGCAGTGTTCTGGGGCCAGTCCTATTCCTTATTTATATTAATGATATAAGCTCCTGCTGTCCTTAACTGAACTCCATTTTCTTATTTGCTGATGATGCAAAGTGCTTCACCACAATAAATTCTCTTTCTGATTGTGAAAACTTTCAAAAGTCCCTTGATTCTCTTTGTAGTTGGTCTAACCGTTGGCTGCTTAACCTTGCAGTAGAAAAGTGCCAGGTGATCTCCTACTCTTACCAAAAAAATAACATATAATTTTAATTACAATCTAAATTCTGTAGCTTTATCTAAATCAAAAGATGTGACTGACCTGGGAGTGAGGTTCACAAGCGACTTATCGTTTTGTTCACATATAAAAGATATTTGCAATAAAGCAAGAAAAAGGGCTTCAATAATTTTGCATTGCTTTAAATCCAGAAATCATGTGTTATTATTTAAAGCGTTCACAGTTTTTGTGCGCCCGATTCTCGAGTATTGTTCTAATCTATGGTCTCCATACAGAAAATGTGATATTGTCCTTATAGAATCAATTCAGAAACGATTCACTAAACGGCTAAGTGGCAAGATAAGATTGCAATATTCGGAGAGATTAAAAGTTTTGGCTTCCGAATCTTTAGAGCAACGAAGGTTAAATCTGACCTGTGTTTGTACTATAAAACTATCACTGGATTGGTTGACCTACCTATTGATGATTTTTTGTTTTCAAAAACGGGATAACAAGAAATAATGGTTCAAGTTTAAACATGAATAAATTTTATTTTAACGCTGAAAGATATCATTTCAAAAACCGATGCATTGCTTGTTGGCATTCCCTACCCTCTAATGTTGTAAATACTTCTTCCCTAAACTCATTTAAAAGGTGTCTGGAGGGTATTAATGTAGGCAAATACCTAAAGAGTTAAGGTGATTGTTTTATATCATTCTTTTATCTTCTGTATTTCTTTTTTCTATCAAAGAATCTAACTCTTAACTGTCGTAAGTATTCTTGTGCTTTAACCGTTTTTATAATTTCAACGAAATTGTATGTGTAGATTAAGTGCAGGACCTAAGTTGTACGTTTAATTGTCATTGTGTGCAGATATTTATGGGTAGGAAATGGGTCATAAACAAGCATCTGTGCTTCCTGACCCAGTGTGCCGTTATGTTTAAAATACATGTATATATATATATATATATATATATATATATATATATATATATATATATATATATATAGATATATATATACATGTATATACATATACACTGTGTTTTTTTATAACTGATACCCCAAATTGTTTTAACAATAAAGTCGTAAGAAGTTGACCGATGTTCTTGAAATTTACAGCACTTGACCAGCAGCCAATTCTACAAAACATAGAGAAATTTCGTTTGAATATCTTTAATAACGTGAAAGTTATAGTTTCGCGAATAGGAGTGGGGTCAGATAAGAAATTTCCAATACAGGATTACGGGCGTGTTACATTTAGCGTAGATTATCTCTATAAAAATACTAGCTAACACGCAATATAAAATTTCTGCTAATGCTATTTTGAAGAGCAATCATTTCTTTTCAAAACGACGCAAAATATGTGCTGATATGTTCTTAATTGACAAAGTTATTGAAGTTTTAATGCATGCATTGCATGAAGAGAATCAACGTAGAAGTTATTTTAACTGTGGCGCTAGAGGACGCCGCTGCAATGGCTGCGGTGACGGCAGTTGTACCTAGATATGCAATGCATGCATTAAAAGTTCAATAACTTTGTCAATTACGAACATATCAGCACGTATTTTACGTCCTTTTGCAAAGAAGTGATTGCTCTTCAAAATAGCATTAGCTGAAATTTTCTGACGTGTTCGCTATTATTTTTATAGAGATAATTTTACGCTGCATGTAACACGCCCGTAATCCTGTACTGGAAATTTCTTATCTGACCCCACTCCTATTCGCGAAAATATAACTTTCACGTTGTTAAAGATATTCAAACGAAATTACTCTGTGTTTTGTAGAATTGGCTGCTGGTCAAGTACTGTCAATTTCAAGAATATTGGTCCACTTCTTGCGACTTGATTGTTTAAAGAATTTTGGGTATCAATTATAAAAAGCACAGTGTATATATATATATATATATATATATATATATATATACTATATATATATATATACCTATATATATATATATATATATATATATATATATATATATATATATATATATATATATATATATTTATATACTCACACATGTGTGTGTGTGTTTTTTATGGCAAAGTGAAAATTTTCAATTTCCGTTTTTAGCATATTTCTTGGTTTTGTGTAATTCTAGTATTTGTTTACTATAATTAAGATTCTTCATGTTGAAACAATTGTTTGGGTATTTACTATTAAGCTCTCATTTATACATATTTATTCTAGTTAAGAAAGGGATACTATTGCAATGTTTTAAGAGTGGTATTTTAGTTTGCATATTGACATGGTAAATGTTTAGTTTTTTTAGCAGTATCTTTTCTGTCCTATTGGTCACATATAAGTTATATAATATGCTTATGATAATGTAATCTTCAATGGATAAGAATTGGTTAGACTTTATTTCATCTGGAAGTGAGTTATTCAGAGTTTGTTAAAACTAAACACTTAGTGCTATACTTAAGTGGGACTCCTTTTATATTTATATTTTCTCTGTATATTTTGACACAACGTTTTATTTATAACGAGCCGTTATCAGATCAATAATTCCATCAAAATTCTGCACTCAGTTGGTTTAATTATAATTATTAAACCGATTCCTTATCTTACAGAATTTAAGTAAGCTCTTCAAAATATTGCACTTGTTGATATTAAATAATACAAATAATTAATGTTTGAGTTAGAAAGGTCATCAAAATATTGCAATATGTATATATACATATATATATATATATATATATATATATATATATATATATATAAAATCAGTCAATCAATCAATAAGAAGTTAACTTCCGACTCCTCGTCATAAGGCAATGTCAGGGACGTCTCTATATATGATGTTATCTATCTGCTGTTTGCATGGTTGTTGCTGAGTAATTAATTTCCTGGCGAAACATAATATCCGTAAATATCAGTAATATAATATCAGTATATCAGTATCATATCATCATAATAATATCAGTAAAAACCTTTTCTTCTAACATAATTTGGATTAGGATACATTACTGTATCTTTATACAAATTGTTCATTGATATTTCAGTATAAGAATGATTAACCAAATTGGCAGTTTAACACAATCGCGTTGTGGCAGTACTGTTATTTAAAAGAAGCATTGATTTTCTACTTATATCTCACTCTATTTATAATAACTTTCTTGTTTCTAATGATATCAAAACAGAAATGTTTTGTTTGTTTGTTAGAGTTATTTGTTTTAAAAGCTGATGAACAA
>CAJHZI010000226.1:745000-746330 GCA_905160935.1 Enchytraeus crypticus | reverse complement strand
CAGTTTCATCGCAGGTTAATGCTAGTAAAGCTAAGGTTAACGTCAGTTTCCTCACTCGATAGCGATGTCAGTGACGGTCGAGCCCAGGATTTGAACCTCGCACATACTGATCCGAAGTGGAGTATCTTACCGACATCGCCACTAGCTCCATCCAGGTTGGTTCCAGTCAGTATAGTCAAATGGTTTTCTGGCTTCAGACACTGACGTAAAGTCCACATCATTATTTAATTACGCTTTTTATCGTGATATTATCAACCATGATGATAACTGGACATCTATCGCGTTTAATACCACATTTTAAACCGTTAGGTAATTTCGTTGATTGTTATCCATTGACCGGTCCAGTGTGAGACCAAGATTTTACTCTCTGGACAGCTTCCCCGGGATTTGAACCCGCGGGGTTCTGTTTGTCTCGGGGTCTTTTCATATTCACGGCATTACGTGATACTGTGCAAAGTGAGATACGGCCCATTGAAATTGAAATATATCAATGTTTACTGGCTGGAGCCAGTGTCGATGTCGATAAGATATTCGACCGCGGATCAGTGCTTTTCGGGGTTCAAATCCTGGGCTCGCCCGTCGCTGACATCGCTTTCGTGTGAGGAAACTAACGTTAACATTAGCTTTACCTGCTTTATACGTAGCAGTGGCGCAGCGAGAGAGAGAGAGGGTGGGCATGCCCCCCACCCAGCAAGATGTCATGTAAAAAATTTATTAGGCCTAAATATAGGTGCATATATTGTTTCAAGTGTATGAAAATTGTTTTAGAATAGTGCCTCCCCAAGATTAAATCCTAGCTTCGCCACTGATATACCTGTGATATGTCGTTAACCATTAATGTGTAGGCGAACTTTAAATAACTTTGCTAAGCATCAATCTTTTCCTTTTTAATGTACTCACTTCATATAAGCTAGCCATTCAATCGTTAGCATAAACAATTTTATTACTTTAATTACAGAATTGAAATATAAATAATTTCAAATATTCTGTTTTACCACATCTACAGAATTTTGTACACTTTATATATAAATTTATAGAGATAAAAAGGAAGGCTAAGGATAGAATTGGTTGGAAGAGTTATATTCCATGGACCTGCCGTCAGGCAATGCACTAGAAGAAGGGAGAGAAGGTACAAGTTTTCTCTAACAATTCCGAGTGTACGTCTCGTATTTCAATATCAGTGAATGGAGATCCCTTTAAGTTAGCAAAGACTCTGTTGCGGGTAAGGGTCCAACTAACGCTGCATATCCAATATTTAATGGGAAATCAGATCTAAGACATGTTTCAAAAGTATGGTTTAGACAGGTATGGTTCAAGCTGGTATGGTTTA
>CAJHZI010000226.1:682500-740000 GCA_905160935.1 Enchytraeus crypticus | reverse complement strand
CGATCTGAGCGCGATTAGCCATCTTCTCTTTCCGGTCGATGTAACAAATCTGTTGGTATACCTTTTAATTCTCCTATATTTTCTAACAAAAACGTCATAGATTCACATTATCATGTCTTAGTTTACATATTTGTCGAAATTAATATGCTGCTGCAGCTTCAATTTGATTAAAATTAATCGTAACAGAAGGTCATTTTTAGTCTATAGACCCCAAAATCTGCCTAAACCACTTCGTCAGCAACCTATAGGCTAGGAGGTTTATACTAGCATTCATTGACCACTGAGGAGCTTTGGATGGCAAGAGGGGGCCCACGTCACCATGAAATATTCTCCCCTGGATTAAATGGTAATTAATCCATCCAACTGACGAAGGCAACGGGAAACAACCTCCGAAGCCATACTTTTCGCAAGCTATACGCTACATAAGGTATTGATATGGCATAGACTTTAGAAAGATATTAACTTGTTGATCTAAGGAGTGCTCTTATGGAGCGAGAAAGCAGATTTTGAGTATGAATATGTACCTTGAACCTGCCACTTGGCAGTTAACTGAAGAGAAAAGAAAGCATTGACCACTACAGTTAGCCTTTTATTTCTAGACGGTTCCCTGTTTTATTGCCGAGAGACTTCATAATAGACCAACGGTCACCAACCGTTAACTGCCAGTATCGTATGACGCGATTAAACAATTAAGAACTGAGGAAGGCAAATATATATTACCTCAGAAGCCATTTTACAACGTAATAAATTAGAGATAAGATATGGATAAACAAAGCTTTTTGTGACCGGAATAAATTATTGCTCTATAAAATATTGTTTAGAATACAGTTAACACTGGTACGGCTGCCGTGCTATCTTTATGGTTGTCGTTCCAATCTCAAAGTCACACTCCTTAAATATTGTTAACCTAAACTCGAATGTTCGGAGTCTTCTGGAATAAAAGCGCTTCTGATCCTAACGCCAAGCACATTAAATCCAAACACCTAATACCGAATTGATGACCCATCTATATCAATATATCAACTGACGTAACTGGCCGAGTAAGCAACATATTGGTTGTTACACTGCGGGGTAGGAGCAGCATTCGAATCTAAGGCTAACTCGGGCACTAATTAGCTTTTGAATATCGCTGATCAGATAGTAGAATCTCGGACATTCACTAGATTGCCTAACTGTTTAAACAATTGGTATTAAAAGCAATAGATATCAACATAGTTGAGCATTTCACTATAATGCGTGTTTAATTTTTGCTAAAGGAAAAGCCGACAGTTAACGTTAGCATAGGGGCATGAGTCTTCAGCTTTTTAGAACATAATTAGCCTACATTACATAGGAGGTCTAGTAGGCCAATATTTGTGTATTTGCAAAGCTGGTTAGGACTAGGGTAATATTTATCAGTGTATAATTTCTCTCATATCTAAGATGCTCTCTCCCCCCCCCCCCTCTCTCTCTCTCTGAGTTTACTGCCTACTGGCAGTCAACGCCTCCACTCTTTTCTGTTCTTCCGTTTTCCTCTTTATATCCACCTATGAGTGGATCTTCACAACATCTAACATTCCTAATCTCGGTCTACCTCTGCTTCTCTTTCCATCCGTTCTGCCTTCTACGACTACTTTTAGTAAACGATACCTAAGATCAGCTAGTTTTATTCGCCACTGTTGGTGCTCAGAGTTGCAGTTACCATAAACCTGTAACTAAATAAAGCTAGGAAGTACTAGAAATAATATTACAGACTTATTTCCAAAAACGGAACTAATACAAAAAGCTGAAAAAGCTAATGTTAACGTCAGTTACTAGTCCAAAGCAATGTCAATGACGGGACAGAGAACTATGTGTATTTCAATACCCTCAAAATATAGTGACATACACAAACAAGGCCGTCAAAGAGGTCACAAGTGACCTATCTAGTTGACCACCCCTCAGTCATACAAATTGAAACATAACTAGTCAAACGGAATAAGCATGCACTACAAGTAAAAGAAATAAATTATTTAATTATTCAAATCCAACCGAATATCTTACAAACAACAAGAATATCAGACTCTATAGCATAAAGACATAAAATAGACTGCATACAGGTGCGTGCAGTATTGTACTGCCAGTGCCTCCTAGGTCGCTCTCAGTGAAGCAGTCAGGCTTGGCAGCCTTCCTACTGCATGCCAGCGACCGTGATCAAACACTAGCAATTAGAACACGACCTGATCTGGCAGCAACAAAAATTAATATCTAAAGCGTTCAAGATCTAGAATAGAATAGAATGAAATAGAATAGAATAGAAACAAATAGAATGAAATAAATAATATGTTTATTTTTCTGCAAAGACACAAAATGCATATGCGACATACAATGCTTCAACAGTAATTCCTACCTCTATCGCGAGAAAAATTGGTCGTCAGTGAAGATACAGAGTGTCTTATCTAGCAGACTACCATGATAATTAAGATCTTTAGCACTAATCAGGGGCTACTTCAACATATAAGCCATGTCTCAGTTTGCGTCACGAAATTCTCCAGAGGCATCTGAAAATCAAACTTAAGGGGTACCGTACTATAGTAAGGTTCCCCACTAAGTTTTGAGTAAAAACGTACTAAAAATATTTTATTTTATTTTATTTTTACTATAAAGGGGGGAGACGCCTCTCAACTGATCAGTCATGAACCCATTTCTACACCAAACGATAAACACAACCATAACCTTGAATACACGTAGGACTTGCTATATATATATATATAATTTTATACATGTGAAAGAAAAATTAGAAAACAAAAATATACAGTAAACTTTTGAAAGAGGTCGGTGTTTAACATCTTTTGTTAAAACCATCAAGACCAGTATACCACTAGCGTGACAGCTGCCAAGCAGACGATATTATATTATACATTATAGGGTTTCGCAATAAAGTATAGATTCAATCATTCACTCACTCACTCACTCACTCACTCACTCACCCACTCATTCACTCACTAACTCACTCACTCTCTCTCTCTCTCACTCTCTCTCTCACTCTTTCTTTCTCTCTCTCTCTCTCTCTCTCTCTTTCTCTCACTCTCTTCCATTGTGCATAGTCAGAGTTACGCTCAATCGCCGTGAATGCAGCTTAGCATCATCTGCAGAGAGAGAGAGAGAGAGAGAGAGAGAGAGAGAGAGAGAGAGAGAGAGAGAGAGAGAGAGAGAGACTGTGTTAGGAAAACTGCTGATGCTTCTGATGTTATTAGTTTAACGTCAGGGTCAGAAGCTCGAAGGGCTTCTCTTCAAGACTTCGTGGATGTACTGTACCAGCATGGAAGAAGCGAAATCAAATCTGCTGGTAAATCTCTTCCTATTTGGAGCTCATACTCGTTCTGATATTGTTAGACATCTGAGAAGTCTGGATATAGGAACGGATGTTAAATATATCATGATTTACTACCGTTTAATGTTATGCATAAATAGCATCATTATATATTGATATCGTTTTGTTTTGCTTTCTATTTTTAGGTTAGGATAACAGGTTTTTGGGTTAGGATAACGGACACTAATGACGTTTATAGAGATCACAAAAAAGGCCCAAGGACACTATATAATGTCGTTCAGATAATAATAATAATAATAATAATAATAATAATAATAATAAAGGTTTAACGTCCGTTTCCTCGTGCAAATATTATGTCAGGGACGTCATCCTTATGACAGGGACGTCATACTCATCAGAGGTCCTACAGATCATAAAAATATGGCCCCGGACACAATAATTTTAATGTCGCTTATATAGATCATAAAATACGGCCGCAGGACACTATGTAATATCGTTTATATAGATTATAAAAGAGATGGCCCCAGGGCGCTCTCCTGTAATGCCCCACTAATAAAACTTGGTGCCACTCAGAGCATACAAGAATAATTCTAACCGGTTGAAGTCGACCGGACAAACATGAAGTCAACCAGCCTATCGTAAGTTCCATCTATCCCGTACAAATTAAACAATTAATTTGTTTATTAATTAATTTAATAGCCTAGAGTGCAAGCAAAACATATTGTCTTTTAAAAGTCTAAGTGGACTCTGTCGACCTGATTTACATCACTTAAAAATAGTGAGGGCATCTCGTTTGCGTATCGGTGGAGTAAGCTGTATAATGGATCTTAAGGGTAAGAAACCGTATTGCGTAGTGTATAATATATGCGAGTGAAGGTGAATATATGTATAATGTATAATATATATATATATTGTGTATGTGTAATAATGTATAATATACATGTATATATTAGTGTATAATATATACGTATGAAGGTGTCAGGTATCATCTAATAGCTTTATTACACGCCACTGGATATCTTTATTACAACAATCACTCGAAGACCATAAATATTACGAGAGTTTGTTCATTACATAACCTGTAATGTGATACATTTATTGGAAGCATTCATTTGACAATCTTTAGTATATAAGATCATAGCCTACCATATGCCTCCACTCTCGTTTATACGAAGTACACTATACACTACGTGTGTTAGAACATACAAGTGCCTTAAAATTAGTTGGTGTTGATAAAATTTAGAAATTTAGAGTATGTTCGGGCCTTGTTGACTATATAGATTGCGGATTCAGCTATTTGTGTTTATTTAATAATAATTATTATTTATTTAATAATTTTGAATGTCTCAATAGCGCAATGGTTACAAGTGTAGATAACGTCATGAAGTTTTAAATGACAGACCCTGAGGTGAATTGAACTCTCGTGGGTTCGAATTCCAGCCGCGCTGATCTGAGAGTAAAATCTCGGACATTCACTGGACTGGCAACACGGAAAATGGTTTAAATTGCCTAATGGATATAACATGTGGTATTAAAAGTGATAGATATCAACATAGTTGATCATTTCACTATAATGTGTGTCATTATTATTATTATTATTATTATTATTATAAATTCATGTAATATATTATTATATATTAATATATTATTTTATATAGCCTACATTATTAATATATTAATTAGGCCTAATATATTAATCATGTAATATATTCATATCTAATACATAGCAATTGTACATTAGGCCTACACTTTAAGTGCTGGATCTTGTGCTCAATGTTGTCATGGACGACAGTAGCACTCTAATTCAGTTGTTTTTGTTGTTGTTGTAGTTAATATTTCATGTGATAAGATTAACGTTCTATGCGATAGTGTAACGTTACAATATATGCGTGTTGCTTAAGGCCTGCCGATTAACTAATTGTTTATTTGCCAATTGCCCGGGTTTAATAATGGAAGCTATATAATTATAAGCAATATTAAGTCATTTTACGTGTAGATGTTGTTCGGTGATGGGCACTAAAGTATTTTCAAAATAGAAAATACTCCTTTATTTTCTATTTTCAAAATACTTTTTAAAAGTATATTCGAAAAGTATTTTCAACATATTTTCAAAATACTTTTCAGAATACTTTTCTTTAATTTTGCATTTGAAATTATCATCTTAATTTAAATAAAACTATCATCTTAATTTAAATAAATTTAAAAGGAATATCTCGCTTATATATGTTAGTTTGATCTTAATTAAGGTATGATCTGTTTTCAAAACTATTTAGAATTAATGGAATAGTTAGTTTTCTTTAGGTAAAAGCAATGACTTCAAAGTAAATGAAATTTATAATAATAATAATAATAACAACAATTAGAGTGCTACAGTCATCAATGACAATATCGAGCACTATTGAGACAAAATCAAGCCGTTTTATAATATAATAAAAATAATAAAATAAAATAATAAAATAATAATAATATAAAGCTGTTTTTATAATATAATAAACTATGAAAGAAGGCCATAAAATTAATTTTTGTTACATTTTAACCATATTTAAATAATAGTTGAACTTTTTAAAATGTTTTACTGAGAAATTAAAGTGGACTCCATGCAGTAGTTCAGTTTGTCATTAAAATGTTGATGTTTCGTTTATTGTTGCTGCTGTTTGTGTTGCTCTTTATTTGGTGGGGTAGCACTGTTTTTAAATGGAGCGGTCACGTGATAAACATGAATGAAGGTGAAGTTATTTTTTTGTAAATAACTTTTATTTCCAACAAGTTCTAATTTTAAAAACAATTTTTGAGTTATTTTACGCAAGTGTAGATATCTGAATTTATTATTCTAATTATTCTGTCTTTTTTTAGTTTCTCTATATGTTCTCTTTTAATATTTCTAGTTCATTATGCTTCTTAGCCAACTAAACTTTTTCATTTTTTTCTCTTCACTCTGTGGTGTCCATCCGATATACATAAATCGAGAGTAACACATACACCTCCATTCCGCTAGTACCCTTTCTTTCTGGTTCGCACTGATTTTGGACCCCACACTGCTCATTGTTTGGGTTTTGGTCCATAGTACTCAATGTTGTCGTGGACAAATTTGTAAACGCGAGTATGTATTATGATTTTTAAAATTATTGTATTCTCTGGGATTGCTATTTAATTAAAGCAATGTACTTAATTTCATGTTTCAGAATTGTTGTTTAACGACTAAATTCTCTATCAGAATACTGATATTTTTTGCTGATAGCTGCACAAAATGATGAATGTATATGAGCAGCTGATATGTAAAAGTTCTTATCCAACATCTCTATAGCACTTCTAAATCTGGAAACGTTCCTACTAATTCCCAAATTGACTGCCAAATATTCTCCTAGTTCGAACTATCATAATTCTGAAAAGTAGTTAGGTGTCATCACAAATTGGATTTTCTCTCTCGACACGCAATTCGTCGAGTCGCAATGACCATGTACAGATCTACCTACTCAACGTCCTACAGCACCCCGTACCGTTCCTCCTACTCCAGTAACCCCTCCTCCTATTCCAGTAGCTCCTCCTACTCGTCGAGTGGCCCCTCCTACTCCTACCGCTCCACCGGCAGCCGGGCTAGAAACGACTCTTCTACTCGTCTACCTCCGATCTCTCCATCTCCTCGAACCAACCGCACCTCTTACTCGACCTACGGGGTCAGCAGTGGTGGCTACAACAGCAGCAGTAGCAGCTACAACAGCAGCAGTAGCTACAGCTATGGCTCAGGATACAGAAGCCCTAGCAGCTACAATAGCAGCTATGTGCCGCGGAGCACAGCGACTGATAGGAGTAGCCGATTCAGCGTGGACCGGCTGGATTACGAGCGCCGGCCGCTGACTCGTGGAGAATCTGTGCCGAGAAATCAGCCGCTGAGAGCTCAGGAATCTTTTAAGGTTTGTTTTGATAGAAAGTGTTTTTGATTGGTTTTTAAGTTTTCAGAATTTTAGGCAACTTGAGTATATTTAATCAGTTTTATAGACATCATCTTTAAGGCTTAATTAAGTCCTGCAAGAAAAGTTAAAGCCAAGTTTAGCAATTTCGGTTAGATTGTATGTGAGGGGGAGAGCTCCCCCTGATTCGATGTCAAATAACTTGCTAACCACCCACTGACACTGTTTACTAGTTATAAGGTATTACCATGTGGAGATGTAACAATATAATAATATTATAATAATAATATTAGTAACAATAATAATAATAGTAATTATTATTAATTATAATTATTAATAATAATAATATTATATAATGACATATATTATTACATATAGACTAGTCAGGATAACTACAGGGACAGAAGATCTGGAAGTAAGAATGAGGAAGATCTGTCTGCAGATTTCAGTCAGTGTTCGACTAGAGACAGACCTGCATTGAGAAGATCTACAAGTAGCATGGATCTCATGGCTTCAAGATCTGATAGGTATGAATTGAAAGTGATGAGATAAAAGATTTGCCTTTCTTTTAGATTACAAGCAACTCTTTTTAGGATAACAATTGATTTATTTTAAGCTTACTTTAGATTAAGCTTATGGCGCCTTCTGGCTTTTAATACTGCCTTCTTCAGTGCACTGCGAAGTGGCAGGTTCATGGTACATATTCATACTCAAAGTCTGCTTTCTCGCTCTATAAGAGCACTCCTTAGATCAACAAGTTAATCCCTTCACAAAGTCTCTGCCTTATCCATACCTTATGTAGCCTATAGCTTGGAGGAAAAAAATGGCTTCTGAGGTGGTTTCCCGTTGTCTTCCTTAGTTAGATGGATTAATTACCATTTAATCGTGGGGGAAAATATTTCATGGTGAGGTGGGTCCCATCTTGCCCTCCTCAGCTTCTGCCTTTAGTCGCCTCTTACGTACACGCGGCAGATAGTTTGCGGTTCCCTATTCTGCAGTGGTCCAACCACACCCAAGTACAACATGGGGAGATTATATTTTATTCTATTATAAGACATAAAAACTCACCGTTGATATTCTTCCCTCAGCTAACATAAACAACATATCTAACTAAACATATCTCCCTAACTGAACATATCTCTCTCCCTCCCATTAGTGTATCTAAGAATCAATATCGTATGTATTTTAGTGTATTGTATCGATGTGTTTTGGCGCTAGGGAGCACACACCCTCTTACACAACCAGCGCTATGCACACAAACAACCACACAGACTCAGAGAGACGTCTAGGAGGGCGTGAGGAGAAGGACACTGATTTGCAGACAGACAGGCAGACAGAGAATGGATACGACACGGGCAGGCGCGGGTCTCTGTCGTACAGATCTCCCTCGATGGGCAGAGATGTGTCGGGCGAGGGCTACGGTGGAAGAACTACGAGGTTTTCATCGGTGGATCGATACTCTAGCGGTGCTGGATCAAGCTCTGTCACTAATGTAAGGATTGTAATTGATTTGCTAATGTAAGGATTGGAATTGATTTGCTAATGTAAGGATTGGAATTGATTTGCTAATGTAAGGATTGTAATTGATTTATTTAATATTAAAAGGCAATGCGCAAAAAGGCAGTGACAACATCAGTTTCATCCAGCCATTAGCTGGAGCCATTGGCAATGTCGATAAGATATTCGACCGCGGATCAGTATGTGCGGGGTTCATATCCTGGGCTCGCCCGTCACTGACATCACTTTCGAGTGAGGAAATTGACGTTAACATTAGCTTTACCAACTTTTTTATCTCTCGGAAGCGATATCAGTGACGGGTGAGCCCAGGATTTTTAGTTAATATTTATTTCTTAGAAATGATGTCGTTTGTTAATAGCGACAATGTTGTACTGTCTTTGACAGTAATAATAATAACAGTGTTAGTAATTATAGTTATAATAAATAATAATAATAATAGTATTGATAATAGTAATAATAATAAAATTAATAGTACTGATAGTAATAATAATGAAGTAGTCGTAGTAGTAGTGGAAGCTTGTAAACCTGACTATCCATCGTAATGCTTTCATCACTGTGGTTTTTATATACTGTACTGTTAAATTCTAAAACTGCAATTTATTTTGTGCTCATTGTTGTCACGGATGATCATAACAGTCTAAATGTTTTGTTGTTATATTTGCTCAGGGTGGCGATATTGAAAGGAGAAGCTCAGGTCTACGAAATCTAGGCAACACTGTACGTAACTATCTTAAATGCTTTCTATTAATTAATGTAAGACATCATCTGTGAGCTACCGGTACAAACTAGACTTTACAATACATGGAATTTACAATACACAAAACCTGTCCAAGAGCCAGAGTTCTACAGTGTTCAATACTCATTGAAGAAATGTCCAGTGGAAAATTCACCAAGCAAAGGCTGTATCATTTCTAACAAAAACAAAAGACTGTTGGCGATTATAGTTTTTGAATTATTGTTATTACTATTACTATTAACTTTATTGCGAAACAATTTATGGTTTCTTCTGCGGTTGCAATGATATGTCTGCACAGATATGTGTGCTCTAATGGCTAACATTAAGAATTAAGCAGTCTAAACTCCGACATTTGCTTACTTTTCACTAAATTTTGCTTTGGGCAATGATTAATGCATTGATAGAATGTCATGAATGCCCTCAGAGTCGTGAGGCTTGGTTTTAAATCCCTGGTCAGTCAGCAACAAATAAACCCTGGTCTGATGAAAAGAATCAAACAAGCATGCTGTCCGCTATTATTCCTTATTTACTATCATTTTTGTTGTTGCTGCAGTGTTTTGTGAACTGTATGCTGCAGTACCTGTTGTTGTTGTTATTGCAGTGTTTCATGAACTGTACACTGTTGTTGTTGCTGCTGCAGTGTTTCATGAACTTTATACTCTTGTTGTTGTTGCAGTGTTTCATGAACTGTACACTGCTGTTGTTGTTGTTGTTGTTGCAGTGTTTCATGAACTGTATACTACTGGTGTTGTTGTTGTTGCAGTGTTTCATGAACTGTCGTTGTTGTTGTTGTTGTTGTTGCAGTATTCATGAACTGTCGTTGTTGTTGTTGTTGTTGTTGCAGTATTCATGAACTGTTGTTGCTGTTGTTGTTGTTGTAGTGTTTCATGAACTTGATACTATTGTTGTTGTTGTTGATGCAGTGTTTCATGAACTTGATACTGTTGTTGTTCTTGTTGTTGCAGTATTCATGAACTGTTGTTGCTGTTGTTGTTGTTGTAGTGTTTCATGAACTTGATACTATTGTTGTTGTTGTTGTTGCAGTGTTTCATGAACTTGATACTGTTGTTGTTGTTGTTGTTGCAGTGTTTCATGAACTGTTGTTGTTGTTGTTGTTGCAGTGTTTCATGAACTGTATACTGCAGTGCCTGGCTCACACTCGACCACTGCTCGACTACTGCCTCAAGCAGCACTCCTCCACTGACATCAACCACTCTACGAGCCGTATGGGGGGCGCTCTAGTCACCGGTAACTCTCATTAGCATTTAACCAACTACCTAGGTGTCCTATCCAACTCTTCTTCCTATTTCTTAATGCATTTGTTAACTGTCTATCTGTACCAACTCACTCCAGAACTTCCTCATTTGTAGCCTTTTGAGTCCAACTAATCCTCTCCATTCTTCTCCGTATTTGCAGAACATGCAGAGAAAGGGGAATATAGTCCTTCCACATCGCATTTAAATAGAATTAGTTAAATTAGTTCTTTCAACTCTTCACCTACTGATCTGCTGTTGAAAAACTTGTCAGCAAACCATAAGCTTAGCCCAAAATAGTAGTAATAATTATAATATCATTATTATAAAATTTATAATAGTAATTATACAATTTTTTATGATTTGAATTTTATCACAATTACGATTGTTTTCGCAAAAATACAGAAAAACTTAAAAGTATCATAAATTTCTCAGCTGTCTTATTTTATCTTTGGGTGTATGAAGAGACACTGAATCTACTTATGTATATCTTTATTCACCATTTTGGCAACCAAAACACACACAGAACAGAATATACAACAAAGAAAATAAAACATACAAAGAAAACAATGGCCATTTTGAGAAGTATGCAATAAGCATATCAATATCCTCAATATTGAAACCGCATAGGTTACATTTGACAAATTTCCACAACAGTACTTATGGGAATGATATGCACATTTTTCTTTCAAAGTTGTTGAATGTTAAGGTCTATTATATCTCGCCATATATATTACGTATATATTGCGACTGTTGCTGCAGCGTACGTGGCACTATTGGAGAAGATGTGGAGTAACATGGACATCGTCTCTCCCATGGACTTCAAGTCGGAGATAGCAAGATTTGCCAAGAGATTCGTCGGCTACAAGTTAGTCCTATTTAACTTTTATTTTTTGGGACTATCTAGTCTTCTGCCATGTTGCTTGGTGATACTCTTTATTGTTCTGCTAAGTGGCAGGTCCTAGGTACATATATCCTAGTTCTTTATTGTTCTGCTAATTGGCAGGTCCTAGGTACATATATCCTAGTTCTTTATTGTTCTGCTAAGTGGCAGGTCCTAGGTACATATATCCTATTCTTTATTGTTCTGCTAAGTGGCAGGTCCTAGGTACATATATCCTAGTTCTTTATTGTTCTGCCAAGTGGCAGGTTCTAGGTACATATATCCTAGTTCTTTATTGTTCTGCCAAGTGGCAGGTCCTAGGTACATATATCCTAGTTCTTTATTGTTCTGCCAAATGGCAGGTCCTAGGTACATATATCCTAGTTCTTTATTGTTCTGCCAAGTGGCAGGTCCTAGGTACATATTCCTACTCACCGTCACACTCCATTAGGAGCACTCTTTAGATCAATAAGTTAATTTTTCACAGGAGTACTGTGTTGTATTGATGTATTTTATATTGATGTGAATTTCTTTATATGTATTTTATTTATATGTATTGTGCTACATTTATATAATTTGTATTTATTTATATTGTATTTATATGTATTGTATTTATCTATGTTGTTGTATTTACATATATTGTATTTACAATATTGTTTTACAATATTGTATTTACATATATTGTATTTATATGTATTATATTGATGTGTTGTATATTTATATATATATATATATATATATATATATATATATATATATATATATATATATATATATATGTATTATCGATATATCTTGTATTGACATATATTTTATGTCAATATATATCAATATATTGGCATATAATTTATATTTTATGCATATAACTGTATTGTATTTATATGTAATGTGTTCTTTTGATATGTATTATAGTTAGGTAGATAGTTAGGTATTGTATCCATATGTATTTGTATTGTACAGTCAGCAGGATGCTCAAGAGTTTCTCATATATCTATTAGAGGGACTTTATGAAGACTTGAACCACTGTATAGTAATGTATCTGTATGTATCTATATTTATTTATATGTATTTGTATCGTACAGTCAGCAGGATGCTCAAGAGTTTCTCATATATCTACTAGAGGGTTTGCATGAAGACTTGAACCGCTGTACTGAGAAGAAGAACTGTAAAGTAACAAATGGAAACGATGTGGACCAAGTGGAGACCATGTCGTATGTGTATCTGCTTATTAGAATGTATATATATATATATATAATGCATTAAAAAGTAGACAAATATTTTAAATGGTTTTAAAATATATTAAATACTAGTAAAATACATTAAATACTAGTAAAATACATTAAATATTAGTAAAATATATTAATTAATAGTAAAATAAATTAAATACTAGTAAAATAAATTAAATACTAGTAAAATAAATTAAATACTAGTAAAATACATTAAACACTAACAAAATACATTAAATACTAGTAAAATACATTAAATACTTGAAGATGCAGATCTTGGTCTTGAAGATGCAATCATTTGCCTTGATCTCGTGACGAGAGACCTCATCTTTAGATCCGGAGTGAATTCATTTATTTGAATTAATTAATTGTTTGATTCAGGGCTTCAGACAAGGCCAGGCTGTCCTGGAAGGAGTATCTACAGTATGATAACAGTCCCATCATTGGTTCGTATTTTTAGTATTTTGTTGAGCTTGGGTTTTCCCAATTGATAACTCTTCCCTGACGCCATACTTGTTTAATCTGTTAGCGTACATTTGTTTTTCTCTCTCCCTCTCTCTCTCTCTCTCTCTCTCTCTCTCTCTCTCTCTAGTGTTGGCCGAGTGGCAGGTCCAAGGTACATATTCCTAATTACATACTGCTTTTCATTCTTTATAAAGAGCACGCAATTCATTGGCAAGTTAAACCCTTCACAAAAGGCAATGCCTTGTCTACCTTAAAGCAGCCTGCCTTCTTACTTATCTGAAATTCTTCTTCCCTATCGTCCCTCACGTGCACTTCGCTCCACCGATGCCAATCTTCTCTCAGTTCCAAATATTCTCACGTCATTGGGCAGACTTTCATTTTCTTGCGCAGCACCCACAATCTGGAACTCTTTACCTGCTAATATTCGCTCTTGTTCTTCTCTTTCAACATTCTCTAGCAAGCTTAAAACTTACCTTTTCCCATCATAGACATAATCAATCTACCTTGACCATTTTTTGATCACCGGACTGGCTTTCATTTAGGACCTTACTTCTCCTCAGCACATTTCTTTCGCAGATTGGTCAGGGTGAATTGATCTGTAGTGATGTGTGCTGTTGGGGACGTCCCTGACATCATACCTGGATGAGGAAACGGACGTTAAACCTTTATTTATTATTTATTATTATTGAGAACATATGGCATCTGTGGTGGTTTCCCATTGCCTTCCTCATCTTATGTTTTATACTTATTTAAAGTATGTTAATATTTACACCTTGTTTAAGCCCCTATGAACATGTGATGGTCGAATTGGTAACACAATTATCTTACTTGCATGAATGTCTCAATAGCTCAGTGGTTAGAGCTTATACCTGTATAAGTGGACGTATTATTATTACTTATAATGAGCAATCTAGCAACAGTTGTACTGCCTGGTGGCCGAGTTGGTAGCACGCTTGACTGATATGCAGGGGTCATTGGTTCAAAACCCCGTCGTACCGTCTCGCACACTTGTGTATGGAAACAGGCGTTAAACTTAACTTAACAGCATTACAGCTGAAGATGATGATGATTTACGTTGCTATATTACTCAGATATATTTGTGGGACAGCTGAAGATGATGCTGATTTATGTTGATCTGCTTATCATATATATTTTTGAGACAGATGAAGATGATGATGATTTATGTTGCTATGTTTATCAGATATAATCGTGGTATAGCTGAAGATGATGATGATTTATGTTGATATGTTTCTCAGATATATTTGTGGGACAGCTGAAGAGTGCTCTAACGTGCAGAGAATGTGGATACACGTCCAACACTTTTGATCCTTTCCTAGATCTTTCTCTACCTATCCAGAAGGTTTGTTGGTGTACCAATCTTTCTTCTACAGTAGGATAGAATGCAATGCAGGATTAAACATTTGGGTAAACAGGATTGTTTTATCAGGGAATGACACCCCTGCCAAGTAAATGTTAGTCGAAGGTCTAATTTAATTGAGTTATTGCGCTTACTAAACTTCTACATTCCGTAACTCATCCTTAGATGCATCACTATTCAACATATTATTTATTACAACTATTTTTTATTGTGGAAAGCTGGTAAAGCTAAGGTTATAGTCAATTTTTTCACTCGAAATTTGGATTTGAACCCCTCACGTACTGATCCACGGTCGACATTGCCACTGGCTCCAGCCTGTTTACTACTACTATTAATTTTAATAGTTATTGATTGCTATATTATTATTTTTATTATTAACCAACGTCAGAACTGGCATTCGGTTGGTGAGCACCTTGGCTCCAGAAATTGCTACAAAAACTTGAAACGGATGGATAGAAATTCTTTTCGTATTCCGACCCTGGTTAAACTGGGATTTAAGGGAAGAAGATGATGATTGTTAATGATGATGAATGTCTGCTGTCGTGTGTAGGGAAGGCTGGATGTATCGCTGCTCGACTGCTTTGATCTGTTCAGTCAGGAAGAGACGATGGATGGAGATGAGAAACCTGTTAGTTTATCCTTCTTTTGTTTATCTCTTTATCAAACTGTTTATCAATCCTCACTCTCTCTCGGTCTCTCTCTGTTTATTTCAGTCTCTATCAATCTATCTGTCTGTCTATTGCTCTATCTATCTCTCGCTCTATGTATCTATCGCTCTGTCTGTCTATCACTCTATGTATCTATCGCTCTACCTATCTATCGCACTCTCTATCTATCGCTCGAACTATCGCTCTATCTATCGCTCTCTCTCTCCTTTTTCTCTCTTTCTCATTCTGTCGCTCTCATCTCTCTCTGTCTCTTTCTCGAGTTTTCCATCAAGTGGCCGGATAAAGTAAATTTTTATGATTGAAGAGGTTTATTTATCATCATCTGCATCGTCAGCATCATCTCATCTTTCCTAGCATACAAGTTTTAACCATAACCAGTGTCGGGGTACGATTAGACCTTTTCCTCTTTTCTCTCTCCCATATCATATTAACAGTTAATCGTTAATCGCACATTTTTCTTATATCTCTCTTGCTCTCTCTCTCTCTCTCTTGCTGTTTACTAAGTAGCCTGAGACAGGTGTATGACGCTTACCTTTTCCCACCGTAGACATAATCAATCTACCCTGACCAATTTTGATCACCGGATTGGCTTTCGTTTAGGACCTTACTTCTTCTCAGCACATTTCTTTTGCAGATTGGTCTGGGTAAATTGATCTGTAGTGATGTGTGCTGTGGGGACGTTCCTGACATCATCCCTGGATGAGGAAACAGACTTTACACCATTATTATTTTTATAATTATTATAATAGGCTATGGGAAACCACCTCAGAAGCCATATTTTTCCAAAGCCTTAGGCTACATAAGGTACAGGTAACGCATAGCCATTTGTGAAGGCATTGTTATCTCGTTGATCTTTGCAGTGCTTCGTTTGGAGCATGAAACCAGACTTGAGAGTATGAATATGTACCTTGGACCTGCCGTTTGGCAGCGCACTAGGGAGAGAGAGAGATTATTATAAATATTACCTGATTGTTACAGACTTGTGCACAGTGTAAGAAGAGACAACCGTGCACAAAGAGACTTTCTATTCTGAAGTTTCCTCGAATACTCATCATACGTATGTATTCTCTCTTCAGTAATAACACTCATTATAATGAAACGGTCAGCGTCGTTGATATTTATCATTTTTAATTAGTAAATGTTAGATCCGTTAGGCCATTTATACCTTTTTCCTTGTATCCAGTCCAGTGAATGCCCGAGATTTTACTCTCAGATCAGCGCGGCTGGAATTCGAACCCACGAGGGTTCCATTCACCTCAAGGTCTGTCATTTAAAACTTCGTGACGTTATCTACACCTCTAACCACTATTCTATTGAGACATATAAAGTCAATTTAATATAAAGTTACACAATAAACTCTTGACGCTGTTAGCTCTTTAGGTAGTTACAAAAAGTGCAATCAATCTGTGGCAGGCTTTCTGTCTGTCTCTGTCAGTCTGGACTATTGATTCTAAGTTTCCTGTTAGAAACTCAACAAGTGTTATATATTCTACAAGTGCTTTATTCTATAGTGATTTTAACTAGCTGCACTGCGGCACTACTGTGGCATATTGCACAGTGCAGTGCTTATACCTGTATAAGTGGACTTATTATTATTACTATTATTCTTATTTATTATTATAATAAATAAAGGTTTAACGTCCGTTTCCTCATCCAGGGATGATGTCAGGGACCTCCCCAACAGCACACATCACTACAGATCAATGTGCTGAGAAGTAAGGTTAATTATTATTATTATTAGTTCATTAATTCATATTTAACTTATTTAATTGGTTGATTGATTGATTGGCGATATGATCTATTGATCAATTGATCGATAAATCGATCAATTGATTGATTGACTGATTGATTTTACAATCGATTGATTGATTGGCGTTTGATCGATTGGTCGATTGATTGATTGTTTGATCGATTGACTGATCGATGATTGACGTTTGATCGATTGACTGATCGATCGATTGACGTTTGATCGATTGATTGATCAATTGCTCGATTGACTGATTGATCAATTGACTGACTGATCAATTGATTGACTGGCTGATCGATTGATTGACTGATGGGTTGATTGATTGACTGATTGATTGATTGATTGCAGACTTGAAGCGCTTTAGTCAGGACTATGCATACAGATCTAAGCTGTCCACTGATTGATTTATTGATTGATTGATTGACTGATTTATTGATTGATTGAGTGCAGACTTGAAGCGCTTTAGTCAGGACTATGCGTACAGATCTAAGCTGTCCACTAATTGAATTATTGATTGATTGATTGATTGACTGATTTATTGATTGATTGAGTGCAGACTTGAAGCGCTTTAGTCAGGACTATGCATACAGATCTAAGCTGTCCACTGATTGAATTATTGATTGATTGATTGATTGACTGATTTATTGATTGATTGAGTGCAGACTTGAAGCGCTTTAGTCAGGACTATGCGTACAGATCTAAGCTGTCCACTGATTGATTTATTGATTGATTGATTGATTGACTGATTTATTGATTGATTGAGTGCAGACTTGAAGCGCTTTAGTCAGGACTATGCGTACAGATCTAAGCTGTCCACTGATTGAATTATTGATTGATTGATTGATTGACTGATTTATTGATTGATTGAGTGCAGACTTGAAGCGCTTTAGTCAGGACTATGCGTACAGATCTAAGCTGTCCACTGATTGAATTATTGATTGATTGATTGATTGACTGATTTATTGATTGATTGAGTGCAGACTTGAAGCGCTTTAGTCAGGACTATGCATACAGATCTAAGCTGTCAGCTGATTGATTTATTGATTGATTGAGTGCAGACTTGAAGCGCTTTAGTCAGGACTATGCATACAGATCTAAGCTGTCCACTGATTGAATTATTGATTGATTGATTGATTGACTGATTTATTGATTGATTGAGTGCAGACTTGAAGCGCTTTAGTCAGGACTATGCGTACAGATCTAAGCTGTCCATTGATGATTGATTTTATTGATTGATTGAGTGCAGACTTGAAGCGCTTTAGTCAGGACTTGATACAGATCTAAGCTGTCCACTGATTGATTGATTGATTGACTGATTTATTGATTGATTGAGTGCAGACTTGAAGCGCTTTAGTCAGGACTATGCGTACAGATCTAAGCTGTCCACTGATTGAATTATTGATTGATTGATTGACTGATTTATTGATTGATTGAGTGCAGACTTGAAGCGCTTTAGTCAGGACTATGCATACAGATCTAAGCTGTCCACTGACGTCAGGTGTCCTCTCACATCCCTAGACCTCTCTCCCTTCTCTGATGAAAAATGTACGTCATCATATTATATTAATTTTAATAATGAGAATATTTATTATAATAATAATTAAAAAAATAAAAATAAAAATAATAATAGTAATAATAACAATAAAAAGGACTCGATCCTTTCATGCTCTCCTCAGTTCATCGAGGTAGAGGTAGCCAGGGTTCAAGGCATTTGGTCTGCTCTATTCTTATCGGAGGCGCCTATTGGAATGGTGTCTAAGTCCATGAAGGCCTGGGACTCCAAAATCTCTGCCATTGCCTACTCGGAACTCCTCGAGAAGGCGTTATTCCCACAAGAAAAGGCCTGGCTGCTTGCTGTTTCTACTCTTCGTAGTGGAGACTGGTTGAAAGCCTTGCCTTTATCTTCCTGTGGCCTCCGCCTGGATGACGAGGCAGTGTGAGTAGCGGTTGGTCTTCGGCTGGGCTCTATGCTTTGTGAGCCACACAACTGTGTCTGCAGAGCATCGGTCAATGCTCTGGGCACTCACGGCCTTTCGTGCATGCGGAGCGCTGGCAGAATCAGCAGACACCAGTATCTGAATGATCTGATATGGTGTGCTCTAACTCGCGCAAATATTCCGGCCATAAAGGAGCCCCAGGGTTTGAGCCGCTCTGATGGGAAATGACCGGACGGTGTATCTCAGATTCCTTAGGCAGAAGGCAAGTGTATCAGCTGGGATGTCACTGTGACGGACACATTCTCAGCAAGCAATCTCAGTCTCAGCCCTGTGTACAACCTCCATGCTGTATCTAACCACTCAGTGATTGATTGATTGATTTGATTGTTGTAGGTGCTCAAAGCCCTGTGTATAACCTCCATGCTGTATCTAACCACTCAGTGATTGATTGATCGATTGAATGTTGTAGGTGCTCAAAGCCCTGTGTACAACCTCTATGCTGTGTCGAACCACTCTGGCACTCCTCAAGGGGGTCACTACACGGCCACCGCTCTAGACCCCTACTCATCCGCAAACAATCGTGTCTGGCACAGCTTCAACGATCACAGGTGGGTTGTTGTGGTCTAAAGCTTCTAGAAGCTTCTGGTGTCGCTATGCTAATCTTCAACACAGTAATTACTTTTGACGTTTGTTTTTATATAGACGGTAATGTCACTGGCTGGAGCCAGTGGCGATGTCGGTAAAATACTCGACAGCGGATTAGTATTTGCGGGGTTCAAATCCTGGGCTCGCCTGTCACTGACATCGCTTTCCAGTGAGGAAAATGATGTTAATATTAGCTTTACCAGCTTTTACTAATCTTAAACGCAGTAATTACTGACGACGTTTGCTTTTATCCAGATGGTAATGTCTATGGTTGCCATCATCACCTTCCTTTGAATCCCAGTTTCACTAGGTTCGTAATACGAATAAACCTACACTTTTCCAATCGTTTTAGAAAGGTAATATCTATAGTAGAAGAATGGTAACTGTTATAGTAACTAAATCTATCGAACTTATTCTGCTCATTTTTTAGCCCCTTAAGAGTATTAACATTAATTTAAGCACGCCCTCCCCGTGTTGTGTCCGGATGTTTGCAGAATAGACCAACCGTTGATTGCACGTGTGGTAGCAGGCGACTAAAGCACTAAGATCCAAACCAACGTCAGAAAGGACATAAGGTTCGTGAGCGCCTAGTTAATTGCTCACCAACCGAAATTGCTGCAAAATGTTCTGAAAGAATGGAAAAGGTTTTGATATGGTATAGGACAAAGAGGAGACGAGAAAGTCCATTCGGATCCTGACCTTAGTTAAACTGGGATTTAAAGGAAAGTGATGAAGATGATGATGATGGTGATGATGATGTCGAAGACGACGATGATGATGATGATGATGATGTTCTCATGTTGTTTACAGAGTGTCTCAGACGAGAGAGAATGCTGTAATATCCAGTGAGGCCTATATACTCTTCTATCAACTCTCTGACTCCTCCTAAATCATCTGTAAATCAAGCATCCGGCTGCTTTCTGAATGCATCTGACTCCTCCTAATCATCCGTCAATCATCCGGGTGCAGCTGTCAATCATCTGGGTGCAGCAATCAATTATCTGGGTACAGCTGTCAATCATCTGGATGCAGCTGTCAATCATCTGGGTGCAGCTGTCAGTCATCTAGGTGCAGCTGTCAATCATATGGGTGCAGCTGTCAATCATCTGGGTGCAGCTGTCAATCATCTGGGTGCAGCTGTCAATCATCTGGGTGTAGCTGTCAATCATCTGGGTGCAGTCTGAATGTAGGTTGACGAGTACGTAGGGGTCAAGGGTTGACGAGTACGGAGGGGTCAAGGGTTGACGAGTACGTAGGGGTCAAGGGTTGACGAGTACATTGTGTATCGGGTTGGGTTGATTGGTATAGGATGGCAACGATACAAAGCTCTATTTGATATTTCGCGTACTCTGTTAGTTATTTATGTGTGTGCTTTGCTGTTGTTAAAATGTCTGAGATATTTTATTATTGTATTGAAGAATTGCATGAGTTTACACAGTATATGTATATAGTTCTATGTAGGCTGTTTAGAGTGACTGCTAGAAGAATATTGTTTTTGGTATATGCTAAAAAGATTTCAGTCTCAGTGTAAAGCGCCTAGTAGATATGTTACTCGTAGAAATTTTTATGCGGCTTTGTAATTTGCATTGACTTAAACACTTAGGCTGGAGCAAGTGGCGATGTCGGTAAGATTTTCGACCACGGATAAGTATGTACAGGGTTCAAATCCTTTGCTCGTCCATCACTGACGTCGCTTTCGAGTGAGAAATCTGACGTTAACATTAGCTTTATCAGCTTTTTAGCACTTGCATGATCTGATCAGCGTGCGACTGTAGACATATAGATACAGGATTCAAATCCTGTGCTCGCACTGGAATTTTGTCTAGCGAAACCGACGTCAAACTAATCGCTAGTTTTATACTTCTTGAAACTATTTAGAATTAATGCTCTCTCTAAGATTTAGCAGAAAACGTGTTTTTAAAATAAGTTTCTATCAACGGATAGATCGAGAGTTGAACCGGCAACCTCGTGATTACGTTGCAACTACTTTATCTATTGATCAGCTTGATTGAATAAAAGTTTTTATGTTTGTTGGATTTTTTGTGTTAATGTTTTGGTGTAATTACAACGCTTTCATCGATCTATTACATATTACTGCTGATCTGTTTTGTAAATACGTTCTGCTATGTGAGTTTGACTGCTGTTTATTGTTGCAACTGTTTATCTAGCTTTACGCTCTTTATACGCACGCTTATTTGATCTGTGCCTCTATTACTCTGTGCCTATATTTCTTTTTTTCTCTTCACTCCTGCCTCGGTATGTCTACACTGATAGTAGCTGTGGTGCCTTACCTTGTTCTTGCGTAGCTCGCCAAATGCTGCCGGGCTAACTAACACAGCAAGCCCTGTAGACGTAGTGATAATGTTTCAAAGCTTTATTTATCCGTACGTATTTATCAACGTTTTCGGTAATTTGTTACTATTTATCAACGTTTTGAGTAATAAAATATTATTTATCAACTTTATCAGTAATAAAATATTATCAACTTTATCATATAATACTTTATTTATCAACTTTATCAAATATTATGTTATATATCAACTTCAATAATATTATGTGATCATTATCAACGTTATGATATATTACGTTATTTATCAACTTTATCAGTAATATTCTGTTATTTATCTGCTTTATTACCATTACTTATCATACTTATCGCAAGTATGTTGGTCAGTTTGATAATCTAGTGATGATTTCGACGCTATTGGATAGTTAATGTCTCGATATGAAGCATATAATCTCAGTAGTTTTGGCATTACGCTTCACAGTTAGTCAATCGTTGAGTCCGATGTGATCTACAGCCTGTATATTGCGCTGCCGATAGTAGTCTATGTATGCCTTGTTGTTGTTGTTGTTGTTGACAACTTGCTGTCCCTACTGAGGAAATTAGTATTCTGAACTGATTCACATTTGAACGGATTAGGAAATTATAATTTTAAACTGATCTTTGGAATGATTTTAGGTACGAATTATCAAGGAAGTCTGTTTCTGTCCCTTACGAATAATATGATTTTATAATACTGTTGTAAAGCTGAACTTTTATTATTTAATTTTGTTTTGTATTTAGCTTCTGTCAGACTCCTGATATCTGAGTTTTGCTATTGAATAATAACATTTTTATCAGAGTTTGTTGAGTTATTGAGATATTGTATAACATGTAATATTGCATAGCAATATCGCGCCCGGTTAGTACTTTGTGGGTACCTTGGAAGACCTAGTGTTGACAGCTTTGAATGCTGAATCCAAAGGGTGTTGGAAGGTTATTCTTAAATCCGCGCCGGCTGCAACTAATGCGCCAACAAAAGGTAACGATTACTAATAACCATGGAGAGGAATGGAGGAAATAACTAAAACAACAAAAACAGCAACTATATGTTCCTAGGAAACTGTGAACACATGCCGTTGTCATGTGTTTAACTATACGGAGAAAAAAATGGTTACGATATTCATTCAGAAATATGTGGATTAATTCAAGTTCAGAATGTCACTCATGATGCCTTATTGAGTTGTACATTAGATTATACTGTAACATTTTAGTTGTTGTTGTTGTTGTTTCTTTACTTAGTTGTACTGTTGAGTTATGAATTAGAGATTATATTCTATTCATTATCATCAACATCATCATCATCTTCCCTTTAATGCCAGTTTAACTAGGATCGGGATACGAATAAAACTGAAAAAACCTTATAGAGATTTTATATTGTTACTAGATTAAAATTACAAACTATTATTAACTATTCGTATCCCGTCCCTAGTTGAACTGGGATAAAAGGGAAGATGATGATGATGATGAGATTAAAATTATTTACTCATTGATATGCTCATCTAGTATTTTGCCAGTTTATAATTTTTGCCTCTAATTCGAGACAATTTTGCTCGAAATGATTTAAAGTTAAATTTTTATAAAACGAATGCCGTATAATTTTATCTTTAGATATTTGAAAATTGCTTTTTTGCATTTTCTGTTACAATTAATCTATCTTCAATTTATGGGCAGTAGGTCTTTGTTTCTCACACGGTCAATCATTGCAATGTAATAAGACGTAATTAGGTAATACAACGTAATACAGTGTAATGTAATACAGTGTACTGTAATACAGTGAAATGGTGCTTTCATTTTCTGCCGTGGTTTAATTTCGTGTTAATTTGAACGGATTTTGTTGAACCAGTTTGATGGCCGAATGGAAGTAAACTTATAGAGACGAGCTGAAGCCAAAGAGCTGATCATAATTGATTGAGACAAACTGGTGCCAAAGAGCTGATCATAATTGATTGAGACAAACTGGTGCCAAAGAGCTGATCATAATTGATTGAGACAAACTGGTGCCAAAGAGCTGATCATAATTGATTGAGACAAACTGGTGCCAAAGAGCTGGAGTATATTGTTGTTGTGTAAAATTTCATGTCAAAAGTGTGATGATTTCATTGTCGAAGTTGAACAGTATGGCCAATAGGAAATAAGTAAACATATACTAAAAGGTGAAGGCCAAATGTTGCTTTTGCGTTGTCGATCCTTGCAAGTTGGTTATAAGTGCACAAAATAATCGTTTTCAAGGTTTTTATTTCTTTACTAGAAGATAGAAATGGCAACATGCTTTGCAGCCGGATATAATCGTAAGCTTCTACGGGGGTAAATGCCAATATAAATGTGAATTTAATGAAAATGTTATCATCTTTCTTGCATTTATCACTACGTTCAATGCATTGTTTGCAAACAAACGACTGTCAGCTGTAGCGTCGTCACGTGTTCTGTGACGTAATCATTTTACGATCAATTTGTTGTTTCTTTTTGTTTCTATAGTAATGGATTGTCTGCAATATGCCTGTGTTGAGCGAGTGACGGCTAAACAGCGAATAGTGAACTGCAGATGCTAATTGATAATTATTTTTCTGTTTATTTTGTTGACGTTGTTCAATACTTGATCGGCATATCAGTATTGTATAGTCCAAGTGACCTCATCTGCATGTCAACGATTTTGATGTATATTTTGTTTTTGTATTATCTTTTAATTTATTAGTTTTAGTTAATTCTCTCGTATTTCTGCGTATCTTTCAGTTCGTCAGGCGGACAATCTAATTCTGTATATGTCTATGTAGATGTCTTTGTATATGTGTATGTCTCTGCCAGTAATTTTTTGTGTCATGTCATTATGTGTTAAGTCACGAAAGTAAAATCTAGGACATTCACTGTAATGGTTATACGGAAAATGGTCTAAATTTCCTAACGGTGTTAACACGTGATATTAAATTTGATAGATATCAACATAGTTGATCATTTCACTATAATGCGCGTTTGATTCTTTAAGTGATAATAAAGAGATTGTAAATGGAAAGATAAAATTACTGCATTTGGAAAAATACCTTTGAAATTACCCATCATCTTAAGAAATTTATTTTATTTTAAAACCTATAGATACGTTATTATTTTAATTATTTTATATGCTGGGTATTGTCTAACGTTTTGTGCTTTTGATGACATCGATTCTGACCTTTTTTGCGAGATTTTGTTGTTTTTTGATCATTTTTCTGCATATTTTTTGCTATTGTCTATTGATATTTAAATTAATCTGAATGACCTGCTATCGTTCTGGTTGAATCCAGTTCTTTTATGATAGCATCAATTTTAAGAATAATTCTACTATTAATTTTATTAATAATTTATTGAATGTCAACGAAGATGCTCTCTATCATTGTAATGATGTCTATCATTGGTTTCATATCTGTAATGACGTATGCTGCGGGGACGTCCCTGACATCATCCTTGGATGAGGAAACGGACGTTAAACCTTTATTATTATTATTATTATTATTATTATTATATTGCGCTGAACGCTACGGGTGAGCCAATTACTACTGCAGATATATTAGACAGTTAGTAGTATCATTTACTAAACGTCGGCGAAAACACCATTTTTTATTTCCTTCAGTATCTGCATAAAAACGATGCTGATGACTCTGGCATATCGTTTAGTTTTGTTCAGTTTCTCATCTAGTTTATCCATGTTTCGTCTAATTGCTGGTAAGTTACATACCAGTCACTGTTACCTTAATCTATGTGACGGTAGCTTGAGTGTGTCGAGTTGTCTTGAGGAGAAGCCTTGTGCTTCTGAACCTTGACGTTAAACACACTACAACGTACCTACTTGTGGCTTTATAATCTCGACCTGAAATAATTTGTCGTTATTGTCGATTGACATTTGAATGATTTTGACGTCCCTGACATTGCCTTATGGCGAGGAACCGGACGTTAAATTCTTATTGATTGAATGATTGATTCTGAATGGCCTCCAGTCTGTCATTCTAGCTGCACCGAGTTGTTTATAGTTACATAGTTAATAATTAGTAATTAGTAATTAATTTATTAATTAATAAATAGTAATTAATAGTAATTCTAGTAATTAAATAGTAATTAATTAATTAGTAATTAGTAATTAATAATAAGTTGTTAATAGTTACATCAATATTAAGCATAATCTTATTAGTAATTTTTATTTAAAGTTTAATTCTAATTTTCGAAATTTAATTTTTGCCAAAACTTGAAAACTGCTAGTGTTTCTAGTAGCCGACCAATGCTGATGCCGCGGTGCTAGTTAGTATCGTTGTCATTATTTCTGTAAACTTTATCGTTTTGACTCTCTTTTGACTGACTTGCAGCCTTTGGCCGTATGTATGGCATTTGACAGATCTTTTTCCCAACAAATTCTTATATTTCGCTTTTTAAATAAAAATATTTTAATTAAAATAATCGAGTTACATAGTGCCTACAAGTATATTTAGCAACCAGGTAAAATGTTAATAATTTTCTAGGCGTCTAATGCTGTTACTGAACTAGCTTAACGGCAACCATTGCGTTGCTTTTTTGCTATTGTAAGTAGCCTGCGTTTGTTAAAATACTATTATTGTGGTTTCAACAGTTCTCTATCACTACTCACTAAAGTATACTTCTAAGTATACTTTAGTGAGAAAATTAGGTTTATGTTTCGACAGTTTATAATATTTGTTGATATTTTGTTGAGATTTTTTTTGGTATTTTATTTTGTTGTAAATAGGATTCGGGCTTCCTGATCGCGGTATGCATTGTCATCAAAGTATTGAGAAGAGGCTCTTGGGTGTTCGTTCTATCTTTGATTGCACTGATTGTTTTTATACCTGATCGTATTTATGCTGATTTATATTTAAACCGTTGATTGCTGTTAATGATTTGTAAATGAGTGATTGTTTTTTGTAAGTTGTTACAATTTCTGTGTCAATTCTAGCGTTTAATGTCGATGTGCCATGTGTACAGCTGGACTAGACTATCATCATCATCGTCATCATCATCATCGTCATCATCATCATCTTCATCATCATCATCTTCATCATCATCATCATCTTCGTCATCATCTTCATTTGACTAGATTATCATGGTATAAAAACTTCAAATCGATGTTTTCTTTGAAATGAGCGAGTCTTTTCTGGAAATAATTTTTTGTGAATAGTGATAAATATATTCCTAAACAGAAATTTTATATCTATGTTTGCTACGCGGTCCTATAGAAAGCCTTATTGCATTCAAATCTTTCTGTTATTATAAAATTTCTGAGTATATTAAACATATGATACCTTTACTTAGCGCACCTTGTCTAAAATTATCGTATTATATATATATATATATATATATATATATATATATATATATATATATATATATATATATATATATATATATGTGAATAAAAGTATATATAAATTAAAATCAAACTACATAAACGATCATATTATGCAGCTGAATTTAAATTATACGTTGCTGAATTTGTAAGTGAATTGTCTTTTGACAAAGGTTTAAAACAGGATGGTTGATACTCAAACACGGAAATAATTGTGACTATAATTTAAGGTTCTACTTGGCTTTGTGTGTGACATTTGATTTACCTATCTGATATTTATTTGTGTAACAGGTTTTGAACTCACTGAGTGAATGCTGTCAAATTTATGTCGTGGAAAATCTCAATTTCTATTTGTGAATTGCAATCTCATTTAATTTGAAACGGCCGTGCATTACAACTTTTCAGCTGAATGCAGTGTATTTCATAAAGAGTTTTAATAATTCTATTTACTTATAAATTGTATTTTCTATTTTTATATCAAGATTGCATAGAGCGTTTCGGAAGTAATTTCCCGTTGCCTTTTTTAGTTTCGAGCAACATTGAATGCGCGTTGTTCATGCTGAATGTACATTACCTCTACCTCTAGTAAGATACCTCTAGAGAAATTCTCCAGTTTAATCGCTTTGTTCTCTTTAAATATTTAAAAATAAATTCTTTATATTAAGCCTGCTAACATTTATTAACATTGGAGACTATTAAGAGTGTAGTTTTTATAAAAGAGACAAAATCGAATTAAAATAACATTTTATTTTATAAAAAACTATGAAAGTAGCATTTGTTATTTTTTATAAACGAGATAAAATCGAATTAAAATAACATTTAGGCTATTTTTATAAAAGAATATAAAAGAAGCATTTGTTGTTGTTTTTATGAAAGAGATAAAATCGAATTAAAATAACATTTCTTTTATAAAAGAATATGAAAGTAGCATTTGTTTTAATGAACAGTCTTCTATAGCAATATTGATTTTTTATAGAGAGTTTGATAGTTTCTCGTGGCATCTATAATCTCAGATCTCCTGTGAAACATCGCTTAGTTCTTGGTCTCGCTCTGCTATCAGGTTTTAAATGTACCGGTGGATGGCCGAGTGACGAGAACGCTTGCCTTGATAAATAGACGAATGGATATTGAATATCCCTGCAGTGGTTAAAGTCTGGGGATTCAAAGCTTACATTATTGCCAGTGATTATAGTGGAGGAGAACACAGGGGAACTCAGTTCCCCTAGCTCTCAAATCACTACATCCCAGTGGAAGCTTTTCAATACTGTTGTAATACGGAACAGGTTTTCAGCTTTTCTTTACAGCTTTGTTTGATGGCTGACCGATTAGCGCTATCAAATTCTAGTTAACATTCTCGGGGTTTGCTTGAATCCCATTACCATCATTTTCCTGCCCCTGTTAAAGATTAAATCAATTTTAAACCCGTGAAAAATTGTCTCTTAAAGTTGTGTCAACCCCCCTAATTTCTCTATCTCACTTTTAGAATACTCTAATATCGGACTCTGGCAATCTATTTGGGTCTAGGGGAACTGGCTTGGTTTATGTTGATGTCTCATGCGCATATAACGTATTGTTCGCGTCGTATTTTGTACTCATGGCTGTTGTATTTGTTACATTTATAGCGTAGTATTCTTAGGTGTTGTTAGTATTAATGCAATAATAGAGTGGAGTGGCTGGGAGGTGGTTTGCTGAAAACTTATTCGTTTTAACGACACACGTTCGTGTTTTAAGATATTTAGAATAATAATAATAATAATAAAGGTTTAACGTCCGTTTCCTCATCCAAGGATGATGTCAGGTTTAAACATATGGTATCAAAAGCGATAGATATAAGATGAGGAAGGCATAGGGGCCTACCTCTTCATAAGCAGAATCCACCAAGAGTAATGATATATCAAATGGAATGTTATAGATGATGGAAAGATCCACTCGTATGTAGAGATGAAGAGGAAAACGGAAGATAAGGAAGAGTGGAGTCGTTATTTGTCATGGATCTGCCAGTAGGCAGTGCACTAAGAGAGAGAGAGAGAGAGAGAGAGAATATCAACAAGGCTGATCATTTCTCTACATAATGTGTGTCACTCGAGCAGTTTGAAGTAGGACTAGTGAGGAAACTGACGTTAATATTAGCTATACTTTAGCTTAGCTTTTTAAGCGTTTAATACAACGAGGGATTGAAATCAAACTCATTCAGACAGTTAAAAGAGTAATATGATAAATAGCAGCAATCAAACCATTAGACTTACATTTAAAGCTTGAATCATCGATAATAAACCAGTGAAGAAACAATGCTGAACGAACTACAATCATTTGCTACTATACGAGACTAACGACCATCATCATGGGAGAATACTACTGTTCAGTTTAGAAACATACAGAAGGCAGCAATGAGCTGTACAGTGCTAGATGATGACTTGGATAGTGACAGTAATTAACTGGTAATAGTAGTCAAAATTCTACAGAATTGTAAGTTAGCTAAAGCAAAGTTCAGTTAGTCAACAATCAACGAAGACTATTTGAAGACATTCAGCTTCGGTTAGTAAAGGAAACTGACAAAGTGTAGTGAGGAAACTGACGTTAACATTAGCTTTTTTTTGCCAATTCAGCAGTGAACGGCTGTCAGCTGGATACTGATCTAGAACCAGTACAGCTCATACGAAAAGCAATGTCTCATCCATATCAAGTGTACAAGCACATACACGAGTCTCTGCTAGTCGTCCAAGCACAATACGCTGTGATACAAAAAAACAGAAAAATTCATTACGAAAACTGAACTACGTTTCAAAATGATAAAAATTTTTAAATCTATCAGAGATAGATGACTAGTTTTTGGCAATAAAATTGTTTAAATCTTTCAGAGATATATGCACTAGTTTTTGGCAATAAAATTATTAAAATCTATCAGTGACAGATGCACCAGTTTTTGGCAATATAAAAATCGGAGTGCAGAATATAATGCAACCTGAATCGTATAATAATTAATGAAGTCGATTCAATCAATCAATCATTCAATAAGAATTTAACGTCCGGTTCCTCGCCACAAGGCAATGTCAGGGACATCGCAATTCAATTCAAGGTTAGACGACTAAGAACACAAAATATATTAGCCCTTGTTTCTTCGCGTCAAAGGTCAAAATCCAACTGAAAAACAGTGAAAATGTCCAAAGCAGAGCAGAAAATCTACAGTAATGAAACAGCACACACAAAAAACTAGAGTTACAAGTGACACTGGAGAGATATTATACTATAATTTGCCTTACAACTAACTTATAAAAGCAAAAGATAGCATAAGAGGCAGTATTATTTCAACATACAAAGCACAGATGAAACGTGGCAAAAACGAAGTAGTAATAGGACTTATAGATTTCTTCTTCAATACTTTTAAATACTTCATTAAAGCACCCAAAAACAAACACTAAAAGCACAAAAAACAAAACAATACTTAAATATAATACATATTATCAAATAATGTCTATGTAACTATTGCAGTTTGATTAGCAAATTGCACATCCTCATTGATATCCATTAATAAGTGTGCACTTTGTCGTGAATATAGCAAGCCATAGTTCCAGTACAGATACTTGCGAAGACTTGAAAAAATAAAATCTGATAAAAATTAAACGTATGACCATTGACCATCGTATTAACATTGCATTGAGTTGTAAACATAGTGCAATTCTCCTAAAAATTGTGCAATTCTCCTAAAAAACATTCTTTTAGGGTGTCGTTAATCCTTATTCGGGGTCGAAATGGAGGGGACTAGATAAGAAATGCAACATTAAGGTCGGCTATCCATCGGCCTGACAATTCATTGTAGGAGAATTTTACAATTCTCCTACAATGAATTATATCAATTAATATAATAATAAAAATATAATGTTATATAATTTTATTATAATATTACTATTATTATAATATTTATCTTTCAATATGAATATCAATTCACGTACGATATTAGACTATACAGACGACAGAAGAACAAAGGAGATGCAGTAATTTCAGTTTTACAGTCCGATTGAAGACTAAAAATATATCAGAACTAATCTCCTACACATAAGGTATGAAATTATACAGAGTGGTTGGATATCTTCAATAAAATGCATTCAGCAATATTGCACACGGAGATTTTACTGTCTTGAATTCATTTAAGTTCTAAAAAGGGCTTTTTAGTTTTAATCACAGTTTCGATTTAGATCAAAGGTCAAATTTCATAATTTTTCAAAAGTACATATAAATTAAATTAACTAACAGATACTTACAAATATTTCAACATTCTCAATTAATTATAATTCAATATCAAAAAGAACTAATGAAGATTTTAGGTCTTTTGGATGACGTCTGAACTTTATTTGTATTAAAATTAAAACAACAACACAGAAGTGCCAATACAAATTTAGTTGTTGTTGTTGTCAACCTGCAGTGACAATACTACACTATATCAGCCAGCAGAATGAGAGCTCAAACTCTCATTAAAGCTGGTAAAAAAGCTTACGTTAACGTCAGTTTCCTTACTCGAAAGCGAGGAAACGTTATTACGTGTAACAGCGATGCTCTAGTTTCTACCGGCATAAGGATCGAGTTCCTGCTTCAACGACTGATACTGCACCCTAGACTGGTTTAATTCATCTGTACCATCAATCAATTAATCGATCAATTAGTCAATCAATCAAGCTGATTTTGCATAATACATGACATTAATATGGTTAAAGACGGTGGTCAGCTAGATAAGATGTGTACTATCTTCCCTGATGGCCGTTGTTCTAGTTTTTACAGTCTGTTTTCTGTCCTGTGCTTCAGGGAATTTTTTATTATATTTCACTTAAATGTTTATTTCTATTTGTATTTGTCAGTGATTTGGTGTTGATGCTGAAATAAACACATATATCTCTCTATCTCTCTCAATCAATCAAGTGAATAAATTGTAATAAAATCAGTCAATTAACTGAAAGATGAGTGAATAAATCAGTCAATAAGTCAGTCCACCGTCAAACAGTCAATCAATCAGCCAGGTAAATGAATGAATGCATGACTCGGATGTCATGTCATGCAGTCATCCCAGAGCTGGTTCCAGCCAAACATTTCTCCAAGATATTCTACTATAAAACTCTATTTTTCAGAATTTCTTTGCTATTCATCCTTTTTTTTTTGTTCTCCCAGAAATTCCACCAGTAATACAATATGTTGTTCCCAGTAAACAATGCTTCATAAAACTGTATTGGACAGATTGATTGGAAAGTTTGATTGCACAATTATCTGATAAGGAAGAAACCACAGATTTATCAAATCTCAGTTGTGCTACCTCCAAGAGTGCCTACTGTGTGGTATGAAACAGAAGTAAAATTTTTGCTTTCAGCTTTCTATTGATATTTAGCAAATGTTTCTAATATTAAATTATATTGTATTTCAAATCATATTTCACCTCTTAGGTGATTTGCCTCTGCCTGCAACTTGGCAACCATATCATCAGAGTTATCAGCTCTCACTGCAGCCTGCGACACACAACAACAACAACTAGAGTTCTGCTATCGTCAATGACATCATCGAGCACTACGAATGAATATCTCAATAGCGAAGAGTAACGTCATGAAATTTTAAGCGACAGATCCTGAGGTGAATTCAACTCTCGTGGGTTCAAATCCCATTCACGCAAATCTGAAAGTAAAAGCTTGAACATTCACTGGACTGGTTATACGGAAAATGGTCTAAATTGCTTAAAGGTTTAAACATGTGGTATTAAAAGTGATAGATATCAACATAGTTGATCATTTCATTATAGTATGTGTTTACTTTACTTTTTTATGGAAACAAAGTCAAGCCATCAATAGATAAACTGAGAAGGTCCAATGAACGGGGTAGCATCTAAAAATCAGTAAATCACTTAGACTATACCACCTCACCAGGTGCAATACAGTCTATAAGTTGATTATTTTACATGGGATTCGACATAAACAATTTACATAATTGCAAAAGTTAACAGATAGTAAGTAACCTCTTCTGTTTAATTGTGACTCATTTTTAAAATTAACTAATTAAAGAGAGATAAAGAATAATTAGAGAGATAAAGCGAGGCAAACACTTTAACCATTATGCCACATCCCGTCCATTTATTGATACAGAGATTAGAATTTAGTCATACATTTTTAATGCGAGCCTTTAGATCCTCAATCATCTTCTCATATTTCTCTTCTCTGTCCGCATTCTACAGAATTACAAACAAGATTTAAGTAAATTATACAACTATTACAAATTGTAAACAAATTACACATAGTATCTCTCTCTTAGTGCACTGCCCATTGGCAGGTCCATGGTAAATTACGCCTCCACTCTTCTCTGTTTTCGCTTTCCTTTTCATGTCCACATATAAGTGGGTCTTTAAATCATCTCTCTCTATCCCTCTTAGTGTACTGCCCATTTGCAGGTCCAATGTAAATTGTGCCTCCACTCTTCTCTGTTTTCCGCTTGCCTCTACATGTCCACTTGAAGAGCAAAAAGGAAACATTATATTATACATAAATTAGGAACAAACTAAAAATAGGCTCGAAATATATTGGAAACATATTAATTACAAGCCAATAGCTTATATAGTAATTTATATTATAACTTATTATGTAGACATTAATTATTGCATTTAATATAACCTAATACAAATTAATTAGAGAATATTAAAGCTAGTAAAGCTAATGTTAACGTCAGTCTCCTCACTCTAAAACAGTGTCAGTGATGAGCGAGCCCAGGATATGAACCCCGCACATACTGATCCACTAATCACATATTGATCCATACTGATCACTGGCTCCAGCCAGTGGCGATGTCGCTAAATTATAATATTAAAGTAAATTAAAATATTAAAGTAACTTATAATACTAAAGTAAATTATAATATTAAAGTAAATTCTTATATGCTTATAATAGTAAAGTAAATTCTAAACATATAGAAATAGGAAGAAGAGTTGGATAGGACACATTCAAAGGGGGGAAAGTCTATTATAAGAGGTCATAGAAGGTAGAATGGAAGGAAAAAAGAGGCAGAGGCAGGCCGAGATTAGGTATGCTAGATGATTTAAAGACCCACTCATATGAGGACATAAACAGGAAAACGGAAGACAGAGAAGAGTGGAGGAGTTATATACCATGGACCTGCCAGTAGGCAGTACACTAAGAGAGAGCGAGAAGAGTGGAGGCGTCATATGCCAAGGACCTGCCAGTAGGCAGTGCACTAAGGGAGACAGAGAGAGAGAGAAACATATAAAATGAATACAAGAAATATGCACAGCTAGATGGCAACATAAACAGTGGACTGAGATGAACTTTAACCTTCTCCTCGGCACTCTGAAGAGCCTTTAGTTTAGTTGTTAGGCTCTGCATCTCCTCCTGTATCTGCTTGGCTCTCCTAGACACAGCAATAAAGTCATCCAAGATGTTAACTAGCACTTTCAGTAAATACATATAAGTGAGGCTCTTATGATATACGCACAGTTCTTGATTGATCGACTGACAGATGAGCCACTTTAGTAGTATCGGCATATTTGCTCAGAGTCCTATTAGACGTCACATCGAGATTTTATAAAGTTATGTCTTCACGTTTGAATCAAATTTCTTGGAAAAAGTGTAAAAGCAGATGATTTGTCATTTGAGTAACTCTTCAAGGAAATATATATTTTATATATATATATATATATATATATATATATCTCATATATATATATATATATATATATATATATATATATGAGAGAGAGAGAGAGAGAAAGAGAGAGACAGAGAGAGATAGAGAGAGATAGAGAGAGATAGAGAGAGATAGAGAGAGAGATAGAAAGAGAGAGAACTCACTGATTGGATGCCTCTGTCCTGCTTTCAATTCTCTCCAGATCATTCTCAGCCAACAGCAGCTTCCGTGAGACCTATGCATCACATCGGTTGAGTAAGTCAGAAAGTTAAATATCTACACGGCTGGAGCTTGTGGCAAAGTCGGTAAGACACTCGACCGCAGATCAGTATGTGCAGGGTTCAAATCCTGGGCTCGCCCGTCACTGACATCGCTTTCGAGTGAGGAAACTGATGTTAACCTTAGCTTTACCAGCTTTTTACAGAAATTACAAGCACATCTTTGTGCTTGTAACTAAAACAAGCACATCTTTGTGCTTGTAACAAAAACAAGCACATCTTTGTGATATTCATTGTGATATATTTCATAAAATAAAAGTAGTCTGACACGACCACGATTCAAATCCAGTTTTACAGTTAACTCTATAATTAACAATAAAAATTCAACAGGATCGTTAGATATAATAACATTTAAGAGGTTCTATAGATAGACAAATGGTATAAGAAATATCATCTAAATATATATTGCAAAACTTTTATAACACAGAACATTTACGATTAATATTATAGTGTTTCATTTATTTTACACTATTAATAGATAATAGATATTTTATCATGTCCGCACCTCGTCATACTTTCTCTCAGAGTCCACTCTGGCGTCCTGTGTCTCCTTCAACATCTGCTCCAGCACAGCAATCCTCTCCTCATCCAGGTTCCTCCGATGATCCAGGGCCCTGCGCGCTCTGAATAATAATAATATTATAGTAATAATTGTATTAATAATTGTACTAATAACTGTATTAATAATTGTATTAATAATTGTACTAATAACTGTATTAATAATTGTATTAATAATTGTACTAATAACTGTATTAATAATTGTATTAATAATTGTATTAATAATTGTATTAATAATTGTAATAATAATTGTATTAATAATTGTATTAATAATTATACTAATAATTGTACTAATAATTGTACTAATAATTGTACTAATAATTGTACTAATAATTGTACTAATAATTGTACTAATAATTGTATTAATAATTGTATTAATAATTGTACTAATAATTGTACTAATAATTGTATTAATAATTGTATTAATAATTGTATTAATAATTGTAATAATAATTGTAATAATAATAATAATAATAACAATAATAGTAATAATAACAATAATAACAGTAATAATAATAATAATAACAATAATAGTAATAATAATAATAATATAAGTAATAATAGTACTAATAATATTAACATAAATAATATTAATAATAACAACATTAACAATAGCAATAATTATAATTTTAACAAATAATAATAAAAATAAAAATAGTAATAATAATAATAATAAGCGATTCAATGCAGTCTGTTTCAGCGGCACTTTGGCTAATGCGGCTTCCCAAAGTGTAGAGGAATTATTTTAATCGCTTCTTTTTTTAATCTCTTAATTAAATAAAGTATCTTTAATCGTATTTTTTTAGCCCAGGGCCCTTTACAGCCCAGGGCATTTAAAAAATTAAATAATAATAATAATAATAATAATAATAATAATAATAATGCATATTTGAGTAAAATGCTTGGAACGTAAGACTGTTGGCTTCATAGGAGAGAACAATTTAGCACTGGATTAGGTATACTGCTGTATAAGTAGGTTCACCTAAGAGCCTTGTTCTAAAGGCATTATTGTCATAATTTTATAGTACTGATTTAGGAATTGTTAACAGTGTTGGCATATGATTCTTTAACCAGGTCGCTGTGAGTGACAGAAGAAAATAACAAAAAGTACATTTCCAATCTACGACTAATTGATTAACCTGCCCGTAATATTTGACAAATTTCTAATAAGTATAAGGAACGGAGTTTCTAGTCAAGAGAGAGAACATAGAGAAGAGAGAGAGAGAATGAGAAAAAGAAAAGAGAGAAAGAAACAGAGAAAGAGAGATAAAGAGTGTCTATAACTTGCTATAAACAACTAACCTCTCTGACTCATCGGCAGTTCTTATTGCCTCGTCCATTCTCTGGCATGCCGTCTCAAGCTTAGTGCTAAGCTCATTCAGCTCACTCTCCGTCTCTCTCACTCTTTCGTTGATAGTCTCCATGTCCCGCGTCGCCTGGTGATCCAATAATAATAGTAATAATAATAATAACAGTTATAATAATAATAGTAATAATAATAATCATAATATAATAAAAATAATCATCATAATAGTAATAATAATAATAATACTAATAATGATACTAATAATAATAATAATAATAATAATAATAATAATAATAATAATAATAAAGGTTTAACGTCCATTTCCTCATACAAGGATGATGTCAGGGACGTCATCCTTGATATAATAATAATCACACAACATATTAAAGATGCTAATCAAGAATCATGAACAACATTACCTGCTTTCTATTTAATTCTACATCATTTGCATCTTCCCTTGAATCCCAGTTTAACTAGGGTTGGGATACGAACAGCCGTCTCAAATCCTCTCCGTCCTACATCATATCATCAGTCAATCCCCTATTTGAGAGTCTTCCATTCGTTTACATTTTTGTAGCAATTTCTGGAGCCTAGGCGCTCACCAACCGAATGCCCTTTCTGACGTTGGGAAGGTTTTTTTAAAATTGTTTATTTATTAATTTTATTTATTGACTTATTATGGTTTTTCTATTTAATTCTACAGCAAATTAATTTTTATACATCTAGGTCGTTTCTGATTTTGGAGTACAACAATAGGCACATTTATTCAGGAGTTGAATTCATATATTCTATGTCTATATTAAAAAGAAACCAAAAATGAAATTAGTCTCAATATACAATTAGGTCTGTATGGAGGTCAAAAAATTATTTCAGAAAAATTAGTTAAAGTACATAGTGTTTCTACAACTATTTAAACCAATATTTCAAGAAATTAAAGATTAATAAGAAACTTTAAAGAATTAAAAGTAGAAATAAATTAGTCCCTGAAAAACTCTATAAAATCATAGTAAAGTAAAATATCAATGTCAGAGCACTATAGATAAAAAACTAGTTTCACAGTTGTTGTACCGCCAACAGATTATTACAGGATTAGCGTATTTCTTAAAAAATTTGCAGAATATAATTTCAGTAAAACTTCCCATTTCTTCCCATTATATTATGAAAGTAAATAGAATACATGCAAACATAGGCTACTATATGCACAGTGCATGCATGATTAAGTAAAAATATAAATCGGCAGCATGACAGTATATCTAAATTATATTTGAGGTGGAATTTCGATAGCTTATAGCACAACTGGTCTTAACATTACAGATTGACATATAAATATTTTATTAAGAACACACCGCTGTCATCTTAGTTTTCTCATCTTCTAGTTCCTCCAAATTACGACGATGCTGATCGGAAAATTCATCTAACTCTTTCTTAGCCGTCTGCATACGAGCCACAAGAGCCTGTACGGCGGGATTCGCTGGGCTCGACTGGGACTGGTCAGACATTCTTCGATTTAGATATATACGATAGAATTACTGACTTAATGAGTTAAATTGAATTTTTAAACCTTTTTGCTAAATAAATATTAAAAATCTGTAAAAGCCGCAATCACCTTCTCTTCTTCTTTGTAATGAGCATAAGGAATATAAATTAAAACCACGTAGTAACACACACATTATAGTGAAATGATCAACTATGTTGATATCAATCACTTTTTAATACCACATGTTTAAACCGTTAGGCAATTTATTCCATTTTCCGTGTAACCAGTCCAGTGAATGTCCGAGATTTTACTCTCAGATCAGCGCGGCTGGGAATCGAACCCACGAGAGTTCGATTCACCTCTGGGTCTGTCATTTAAAACTTCATGACGTTATCTGCACCCTTAACCATTGCGCTATCGAGACATTCAAACTGTAGACTCTTTTTACACATTAACTGGAGGAAAGTGTCTCCCCTCCACCCAATTCTACTCGTGGGGACTGGACAATAATGTTGGAGTTTACCGAGGGGCAAAATGCGCATAATATATTTTTATATAAAGAATGCAGTAAACGTTAAAATATGGCAATTTGCCATTTTAATTTTACATTACAATTGTACTTCATTTATCTCTCCTTCATAAATTATTTTCTGTTGATTAACAGGCAACTACTACAGCTATAAACCGCAGCCAGTTAAACGCAGTTTGGAATTTTTCATCTCTTAAGTAGTTTTCCATCATAACACGTGTACATTTGATTTGAAGAGAATTCGGATCTGATATCTTGCTCTTGTGGCTCTACTTTTACATTGTATAGCCGCTGAAACATCGTCATGCTCATGTGCTCAATTTGATTAAATTCAAAGAAGTTTATACTACTATACATAACGATCATCCGATATTTATCGAATGTATATAATTAAGTAATTAGATTTTATATAAATATTAGATAAAATCTAATAACTTATATATATATATATATATATATATATATATATATATATATATATATATATATATATATATAAATATAATTTAGTGGCAAAAGTTAGAACCATTTGTCAATGTCTAAAGCCAAAACTAAAATCAAGTTTAACGTCAGTTTCCTGCTATATACGTAGCAGTTTAATGAGAGAGCACTGGATTTGAACTTTGCACCTACTGATCCGTTATCTTATATAAAAGGTCTATTACACTGAAAATAATGGCCAAGCTTAACGACTGTTTCTGAATTAATAGTGTACGGCTAGAGACAAAGTTTGGTGAAATTTTGAAGCAGCCTCTTGTTTATCAGGAAAGCATGCTATCGATAAACTAATAAAAATTACAAACACATGATAGACCATAAAGCAATGCACAACTAAATCAATAACACAATATTTCATTGAAATGCTGCATTTATACAGCTAATTACATTAGCAGCTTATCAAACCACTGAGTAGGCTTAACTTTGCAAGTGTCTTTTTTCTATTGCCCCACAGGTTACACAAAGTTTTTTAAATCTAACCTAATTAAGTCCATCATTAAAAGATCTACATGAAACGGGCCATAAGTATCACTAAATGTCCACTGAGAGATATTTAGTGTTCACAGAAAGTCTTTACTTGATAAAAAAATTTAAAATTTCCACAACAAGTTGAGAATTGCAGATAAATGAGAGCAAAATAATCCTAGTAAATTAAATCAAGTCAGTATAGATACAAATTACAATATAATCAAGATCAAATATTGGTTAATCCTTGGTTTCTGTTGCTTGGTTCGTGCATTATTTTTCATTTCTTGTTCTATTTATACTGCCATGTATTGTGGTGAAATAAAGATCATATTAATCTAAATGAAACTGAACCTGCCATAATTTCAAAGTCAAAGTTTTGCCGTTAAGTTAAATTTTAAAAGAGCATTCCTGGCTACCTGATTTATTACAGCTTACTACACAAGAGGCAATGAAGAAATAGCAGATAAAGAACATAACGTATGACAAGATATAGGGTAGCAAACAAGAATTCTATTATATATCAGTCACAATCAACTCTTCGATGGCCCAGTCTTCATAACTATTGTCCGGCAGAAATCGACGAATTATTATTGGAATCTTCTTTGCTCTGAAATGACAAAACACCCAGATTACGAGATTATTATAAAAATACACTGCGATTTAATTAACACAGGTTAAGTTAAAACTGGTTAATGGTTCTGTAACTTACTGTTAGATTAATCTTTGTGACGGTAGCTCGAGTGCATCGAGTCGTCTTGAAGAGAAGCCTTGTGCTTATGAACCTTGACATTAAACACACTACAACCTACCTACTGGTAAAGTAGCAATTTCTGTTCAATACATTTTTATGATTAACAAATTAAATGGAGATTCATCCCCATTAAGCAATATAACAAGAATTGTAAATAAATTGCAGAAAAAATATATAGATTAGATAGTAATCTGATACAACAAATTACTAAACACACACTTACAGAATAAAAAAAAAGAGAAAATGAGAAATTAAAAAGAAAATATAAGCTTAAACTAAAGAACCTAAAGCCATTCCTAAACAAATGCAAAAAGGAATGTTTTATAAATATCACCTGAAGGTAAATTAGTGATGGTACTTCATAACAGATAAAGAGTAACTTTAAATTTTAGTGTCCAATTCACGGAGGGTTAAACTAATTAAACTTAAATTTAATTAATCTGATTAAACTAAATGCCAAAAAGCCATTGAGTATAGAATATAACTGAGGCAGTAAGTTATGCAGTTATATTATCAATCATATATTATCATATATTATCATATATTATCATATATTATCAATCAATACATAGAATTTTTACAATTTAAAGTATTATTTTTTTACAATATATTACTAGATTTAATAGCCAGCTATTAACTATAATGTAAAAAAACATGTCACTGCCTACTGTACACAATATTCAGAAAAATTAGAATTCATAGAATATGACTCTATGAAATAAATAAAATAAACACGAGGGTTGTGGCATAAAATCCTCTGTCACTTCATTTACAGGATGCCTTCCCAGTTGAAGCTCCTTACATCATCCTTGTATGAGAAAATGGACGTTAAACCTATAATTATTATTAAACCTTTATTATGCCTGGGAAGTTTTACTTTTTAAAGTATCCCAATTAGTTAAACATAATACAATCAATTGACAAACACAGAATAATGATAGAATATTAATTTCTTAATTAAAATTAGATTATTAATTAATTTTATTTATTTGTACCCCGACCCTGATTAACCTGGTATTCAAGGGAGGATGATGATATGAATTATAATTAATTACAATAAAGAAAATTGATTCACTAATAAGGCACTGACAGTGAACCTAGCAACGACCCGAGCGTTGCACATTAATTTATACAAGTGTGGGAGCTGATAAGTGCATTAGTGAGAGATACTGGCTGGAGCCGGTGTCGATGTCGGGAAGAGGTTTAATCGCAGATCAGTATGCTCAGAGTTCAAATCCTGGGCTCGGCCGTCACCGGTATCGTTTTCGTGAGATGAAACTGACGTTATCAGTGGCTATACAGCTTTACAAGTTCTGCATTCAGAGATTAAACAACTTACTTGAGCTCCTTCATAGCTATTTGTAGAGGATCCGTCTCTCCTTCCAACTCTACCATCACTGGAGCACACATCCTACATCAATCAATCAATCAGTCAATTCCAGCTCTACCATCACTGGTGCACACATTCTACATCAATCAATCAATCAGTCAGTCAATCAATCAGTCAGTCAATCAATCGATCGATCAATCAATCCCACAATCTATCAATCAATCCCACAGTCAATCATGCAATCAATAAATCAATCAACCAATCAATCTAACATTCTCAAACCTGCGTAGCGCTCAAACTGACAATCAGCCAATGTAACATGCCTAAGTTTAATATATAAAAGTAAAGAAATTTTTACAAATTAGTAAATAAATGTAGAAAATTTTATTAGTGATTTCAGTTTTATTTACTAATCCGTCAATTAACTAATAAATAGTTACTATAAATTACAAATATTAGAATAACAAATAGTGGCGTACGCAATCTGCAGAGCCCTAGTACCGAGCACACGGGCTCTCTCGTACTTCGTCATATACGGAGTGGTCATCCTCTTATCGTTGTCGACTTTCAGTGATGGTGGCGCCACCTGACTCCTCACTCCGTACGGCTCCCCCGTAGGCACCGCCTCCACTCTCTCCTCTCCACCCTCATCATCCTGTGTGCGGCAGTAGTTAGTGTTAATTACAACAGGGTACAATATACTAATAGTAGTCATAGTAATAGTAATGTTTTTATATTAATAATAAAATAATAGGAATATTAATACTATAATATTCATAATAATAAAAGTAATAATAGTAATATAATTTAAAAACTATATTACCAAAATATTACATTTTGATTTTGTGAATACAATTCAAATCGTATATAACAATTCTTCACTACAAATCAAAAACTTTACTTAGTAAAACTAAATTAGCTCAATCAAATGTGTATACAAATAATAACAATGTTAACACATTCAACAATCACAGTAAATTATACTAATATATAATTAATTTTAGAATATCGATAATCTTTAATAGGCTAAATAAATTCAATCATAACAATTTGTATAATCAAGGACATTTAAGTTGAGTCTTGAAAAAGATTGGTTGAATTTAAAACAAGCAATAATAGAAGAAATTTAAATTCAAAGCGGCATGCACGTCACTGTTTGAGAGACAAAACTCCAATTACAACTTAGTTTTTATTTTGAAGTAACACTGTCAGGGAAGGGTTCTAAGGGTGAACCCTAGCCTGGACCAGGTTCATAAATTCTAAAGCTCTAAACTTAATGTTAATGATGTATAATAGTAGATAACTACTTTCCATTTGTAATTTCTACTTACAGTTAAATTATAACAGACGCATAGGTAATGTATTATAAATGAAGTGTAATTAGTTCACTTCAATTATATTTTTATTTTACTCAAACACAATATACCAAAATAATATATTACAAGAAACTGAAAATAGTCCTTATATGACAAATAACGGAATTAAATCTAATAATCAAATATTAATAATAGAGTTGAAAATAACTTAATAATATACAGACTAAAATGCCAGAACCGAAAATACTACTAATTAAATACCAGACTACAAACAGGTTGAGAAGTACTTAGTTATAGAGAAATCGCAACACTTATCACCAAATACTATCTCATCAGAACATAAAGGCAAACTAGTTCCTATTCAACGTCCCCACTTCTTCCATAAAGGTATACCTAATGACTACAGCCTCAAACCCTATGATCCTCTCTTAGTGTAATGACACAAGTCTATCACAACTTCCTTGAGTTCAAAATACCCAACTCAACTTCGGACCTTCTCGAAGTAACTATCAGCAAACGCACGACCCTAGAACCCTCAGTTCCCTATGGCCGTTTAACGTCCTGTTATCTTCACTGGCAGTTTCTAATAAACCACAATAAGCACCACTCAGGGGTTACCTATTCATAGGACTTTCCCCTCTAAATGAGTCTAACACTTCCTAGGCCTTTCTTAACATACAATCCGATATAACCTCACTGTCTCATGTGGATCGATACCTAGTCCAAATAAATGTACACTGTAATAAAATAGTCACTAGCGAAAAATATAACGTCTAATAAGATTTATCTTAAATCTGAAAACTAAAGTTTATCAACAAAACAAAATCAAAGCTCCTCGCTTGCGGCCAACTCTCTAAGTCCCAACACTCGTGTTCACTCCAGCCACAGACCCAGGCACGGAACAATAGGCCTGCAGGGTAAGAAACTTGTCCTGTGCTAGTAAAGTACAAAGGTCATTGTGGAGTATATTGTAATAATTAGTATTATCTCTACTCCTACCTTGACAAACACCAAATGTTCATACATATTACAGACTAGCTCAACGTTTTCACATTAATTATCACACAAATATTTCAATTGGCAGGCAAAACATTTTCCTCTGGCACATGCTATTCCTGTGTTCATTAGCCAAACGATTTCCCTTTGGAAATAACAATTTTCAATGTGACAGTAATTCAAGGTAATGACAGAAATTCAGTTTATAGAACGAAAGCATTTTTATGACTATCTATTTAACTAAAACATTACAGCACAAACGTTCCTTCACCAAAAGGTATCTAAAAGAAGAACAAACAACCTCCGCTGCGTCCACCTCATCAGCCGGCTCCTCATCCTCCACATCATCTACGTCGTCCACGTCACTTCCGTCAAAACTACAACATTAATTAACTATATAACGTTAATGCAATCATGATTGCAGCATTACTATAAATTAAAAAATACAGCCAACTTTAACATATTATTTTATACGTACCAGTGGTACGCATAGATGTCGTGTACATTCCTTTGACGGTAATTCTAACTACAGGCCTCTTGCTTATAAGGCAAGCTCAGCTGCGTCCACCTCATCTTGCCGCATTGACATGTTACCGACAATAACAAATAGAAGGCTACTGATGGCAATTACAACATCAAGCACCAAAGATTCAAACCCACGCCGATAAGCAAAAAACCAGACTCTAAAAACGGTGAAAAATTCAAAACCCAGACCAATTCAGCTACTAGCCGCAATAAAAGGAAAGAATTACTAGTGTGCCTTAATGATTGTGCCACAAGGTCTACACTATTAAAACCTAAAATCCTTGAAGCCCGCGAGTATTTACAACTTGAATAAACGTGAGTGATTTACCCGTGAGCTCTATTGTGCTCGAATTTGTCAAGGACGACAGTAGCACCATAACTCCTGAATGATTATCTAAATCACATGGTATAGCAAATTCCGACGGTATAAATACATCACTAATTTCACATATCGTATCGTCAATCTCACAAAATAGATAGATTAAAAGACAGCTATGAAAAATAAACTTCATATCTATATAAAATATAAATTAATAATAAAATAATTATTTAAGAAAACAGCTTACAAATCGTTATCCTCCATTGTTCAAGCTGTGTTTGTAAACAATGATGAATATAATCAAGAATTTTCTCAACTGTGCACTGCTACCAAATTCTTCACATTGTCCAGTGTACTTAGTGCTTTTATTAAAAATGAAATGAAATAATAATAATAACAACAATTAGAGTGCTACAGTCATCAATGACAACATCGAGCACTATTGAGACAAAATCAAGCCGGCGAGCAAAAAAAGAAGGTCCAAAAACGGTGCAAATTCCAAAATCCAGAAATTCAGTCCAAAGTAATAGAAACACGTAAACACTAACATGGAATAAGGACAAACATTCTTTCCTTTTTCTCTTTATATTCTCTTTACTCCTTCAAATCTTTAATATCGGGGTTTCAAGAAATAATTTTCATCCATAAAATACTGAACGTTATAAACTCGTTATGATCTGAGAGTAAAATCTCGGAAATTCACTGGACTGGATACACGGAAAATGGACAAAATTTCCTAACGGATTTAACATGTGGTATTAAAAGTGATAGATATCAACGTAGTTGATCGTTTCATTATAATGTGTGTTATTATTACTCAGAAGCGCAGAAAACTCGACTCTGTTTACGTTTTAAACGTGTCAATTCAAATTCTGGAAAGCAATATCCGAGGAAAATTAAAGTTTGTTTAAAATTAACTGAGCAGTTTTGAAAACAATATAATTTCAAATTATTTTAATGAAACTAATATCAGGTGGTCTGATAAAGTTGAAAGAACTTGGACTATTATTAAATAGTTACAAAATTAACATTATTTAGAATGGCGAGATCTCGTTAGAGTAAGCAGTGGTAACGAAATATATAGTGAAGTCTCCACTGTGCTCTGTTTTCCACCGTGCCCCACTCTTCCCTCTTTATAATATTATTAAAGTTGGAAGTGTTATACGTGGTGTTTTTTAAACATGTATACATATTATAAGCTATACATATATCTATGGGTTTTCACTTTCTGATTTTGCTATTTGTGCATTAGCAGTGTATGTAGAGGGTGCAACGATAAAGAGGTACCTCACTGCAGAGGACGATATCTTTAACGCTAACGTTAAGGCCAAATTTTACCCAAGACTTCGCGTATAGGTCCACGAATTAAATTTATATTTGAAAGAGCACACGAAGAGTTTAATATAGCCTAGGCCTACAGTACGTCACTTCAGGATGATCTCGCGGACTGTTGATTAAACGAGTATCATAAACAATATAGCTTCCAATAAAAATGAGACATTTGGATAAATTACTATACTGAAAAATAGCGTTCTTGTTTCTTTTATTTTAAATAGCTAACGTTAACGTCAGTTCTTCCACTCGAAAACGATGTCAGTGACGGGTGAGCCCAGGATTTGAACCCCGCACATGCTGATCCGCGGTTGATTATCTTACCGACACCGTCACTGGCTTCCGCCAATAAGTCTATGACCGTTTTATTTAGGCCCAATTTTACATGTATACCAGATTGTCAACCTTTAGGTTAGTTGTAATCAACTATTCGATTGCTATCGAAACTCAGGTGTATAGAGGAGTGTAGGCGTTATATGTCATGGATCTGCCAGTAGGCAGTGCACCAAGAAAGAGAGAGAGAGAGAGAGATAGAGAGAGAAATAAAGAGAGAAAGATATGTAGAGAGAGAGAGAGAGAGAGAGAGAGAAATATAGATAAATATACAGAGAGAATGAGAGAGAGAGAGAGAGAGAAAGAGAGAGAGAACTAGTGAAATTGATACACAATTGTATAATGTTCCTGAGCTTTTGACAAGTATGTCAAGGTAGATAAGTGTAAGTCAGGGTAGATATCAGTGTAGTCTGGATAGATAAGTTATAAGTTGGACAGATCAGTGTAAGTCAATATAGATCAGTGCATTTCATGATGTTGTTGGTTAAGATACCAATCTACTACAATGTGTATTTGATGTGGTCACAAATTTATTTATTAGAAATGAACAAGACCTTTTGCTACACTTAACAGTTTGCCATAAATTTGTTAGCAGTATAAATTTTAAGCGGAATAAAAACCCACCATAATCAGTCATTCAGTTTGCATAAGAGGCTACAAGCAGGTTACTAGTAACTACCTACTAGTAACTAATAATCAATAGGCCCTAAATAATAAATAATAATAATACATAATTATAAGTAATTTGCTTAATTATGCAAAAATTTATTGCATATGAAATAATACTAAATTAAATAAGAAACTTCACATGAAAACTTTTGAGATTCACATGTATCCATTACCAAGCTATAAAATCAATCAGTTAATGAAAAGAATTTCATGTCCAGTTTTCCAAAAGGTTATAGGATTCTGATATACATGTACCTGTGAGTCAATAGGTAGAGACTTTGTATAGTTTTATACGTGAAAAGTGATATATTAAAATGCAGATTATAGATCTCTATCTTAGTGCACTGCCTATTGGCAGGTCCATGGTACACAACGCCTCCACTCTTCTCTGTCTTCCGCCTTCCTCTTCATTTCCACATATGAGTGGGTCTTTAAATCATCTAACATACCTAATCTCGGCTTGCCCCTGCCTCTTTTTCCTTCCATTCTACCTTCTATGACCTCTTTTAATAGACCTTCCCCTTAGAATGTGTCCTATCCATCTCTTCTTCCTAATTCTTAATACATTTATCAACTGTCTATCTGTGCCAACTCTCTCCAGGACTTCCTCATTTGTAACCTTTTGAGTCCAGCTAATCCTCTCCATTCTTCTCCAAATAATATTTTATTTGATTAATAATATTAATAATTTATAATATTTTAATATGATTATAGATAAAGGAAATTTAATTAGCAAAGTACATACCGTACATGTAGGCTACACTAAATGTAAAGAATTACACTTAACCCTTGCAAACCAATTACAAATTATTGTCTGCACCTTATAGCCTAAATTTAAATATAACTAATTAAATCTTACTAGAGAAATTGTTAAGAATGTTATAATATACATGTATGTGAAATTAATGAAAAAAGTGCACATGTAATTCTGAACATGTCAAATACATTAAGTAAATTATAAATTTCTCTAAAAATCACTGAGCTTGATGTTAAGAATTGCCGCCCTATAGTTCGGTCTTCTTCGTCTTCTTCTTTTTCTGAAATATAAAAAGCAAAATTAAAACAAATCTAATTTGATTTCGGCCAAACTATTAAGCCCATTTCAATTTTTGAACAATTTTCAAGCCTCTTAAAAATTATATAATATATAAGCTGATGCTAGTTGCGAAGTCGGTAAGATACTCGACCGCGGATCAGTGTGTGCGGGGTTCAAATCCTGGGCTCGCCCGTCACTGACATCGCTTTCGAGTGGGGTAACTGACGTAAACCTTAGCTTTACCAGCTTTAAGCCAATAATTAATTCTAATAGTTTCGCTCTGTTAAAATCTATTATTTTACCTATGGTACTTAAGAGATGACTAAGCAAAAATTGAGGAAGGCAACGAGAAACCACAACAGAAGCCATATTTTCCGAAGCTATAGCCAACATAAGTGCGGATAAAAGGCTTAGCCTTTTATTAAGAGAATAGCTTGTTGATCTACGGAGTGCTCTTTATGAATTAAGCGTGAAGGCAATATGAGAGTGTGAGTATGCATCATGGACCTGCCATTTGGGAGAACACTAGAGAGAGAGAGAGAGAGAGAGAGAGAGAGAGAGAGAGAGAGAGAGATTCGCCTAAGTGACATTTGATGAGATCATGCAATGTATGCCAATATTAATGTTACATATATTATATTACATTTCTGTTCATGTAGTAAAATCTCTTACATGCAGAAGCCGCCACATGGATGACTACTTAATCATTTTACTGTATCAAATTTAAAAGTGACAGATATTATCAATAACATTCACTTCACTAACTCTTTATAAGAAGGAGGATAATGCGACATTTTACCACAATCAGTACACAAGTAAAGTACTTAAACAAAACGCAAAGACAGGCACTCTATTCATGCAAAACCAGGCCATCAATGAGGGAGCATTATACCCTATCTAGTTGACTACCTGGATACCAATCATCTTGTTAACAATCGTCCTACATGTTTAAATCTATTTTAAATTAAATTAAAGTATTACAACAGTTAGTACACACCTCTGTCTTACTCTTATCTTTTACAGTTTTCTTTTCTTTCTCCGCTAGAACAATCAATTACCATTTGTATTAATTAATTAATTGGACTTAATTGAATTTAAAAAAATATTATAATTATTTATTGCTAATTAGGTGCCAGTGTAACGAAATGCCCCGTCATCCAGGCTTTAACATTTGTATGATATAAATTAAATAAATAAATAATTAATAATACTTAATTCTCATTTATTTATTAATAATTAAATCACTTGCTAATCTCTAACTCCTAGTGTAACCAATTATAAAACTTAATTTACGCGTAAGTCTTTGATCTGGTCTTACCTTTATCTGGTTTCTTTCCATTTTCGTCTTTTCTTTCCTCCTTTTCTTTTTTCGCATTTTCAGTTATCTTCTTTTTCTCTTCCTTTTCTTTAGTATTGTCGCTTTTATTCTTATTTTTCTCTTTTTCTTTAGTATCTTTTACCTCTTCTTTTTTATTCTCCTTTTCCTCTTCGTCTTCCTTCTTCTTTTCTTCTTCTTTCTTCTTCTTCTTTTCCTCTTCTTCTTTTTTCTTCTTTTCCTCTTCTTCTCTTTTCGTCTTTTCCGCCTCATCGTGAGCCTCTTTCATCTTCTTCTCTCCGTCCTTCATTCTGCCCCAGGTCTTCTCTCCAAACGTCGCTGCGTAATCTTCGTCATCAGTCACCAACACGTTGTCGAATATCGTCCCTGATTTTACCTAGCACGAGCAAAAGAAATTATTCAAATACTACAGTAAAGCGATGGTCCATGACGTTTTCGATCATTAATGGAAAAGAGTTAGACACAGACATTATACTAATATTATTTCACTAAGCACGAGCAAAAAAAATTATTCAAATACTACAGTAAAGCGATCGTCCATGACGTTTACGATCATTAATAGAAAAGAGTTAGACACAGACATTATACTAATATTATTTCACTAAGCAAGAGTAAAAAAAGAATTATTCAAATACTACAGTGAAGCGATCGTCCATGACGTTTTCGATAACTTATAAAAAAGGGTTAGAAACAAACATTATACTAACATTATTTCACCTAGCAAGAGCAATAGAAAGAATTGATCAAATACTACAGTGAAGCGATCGTCCATGATATTTTTGATCACTTAAACAAAGGGATGTTTATTTATCACTAATAATTACACTTATACAAAACTATACAAAATTTATACTAATATGGTTATTTGAAATCTATACACTGTTAACATCATATTCTTACAAATGCAAGCAGCTCTGTTAAATGCTTCAGCTATCCCATTCTCAGTTTTCCAATTTACTGGTCTTGCGAAAGTCTCAGATTTTCTTCTGAGGTCATTTCAATCTGCCTTTTTCAGTTCTTCTAGCTCAGACGCCTCTTACGTCTCAATCAATTTACGGTTGACCTATTTTTAGTGGGCCCGGACGCAACACTGGAAGAACCAATTAAAAAATCAAGTCGAATGAATATAAAGATATTCTCATTTAAATAGGTTGTAGTGTGTTTAACGTCAAGGTTCAGAAGCACAAAGCTTCTCTTCAAGACGACTCGACACACTCGAGCTGCCGTCACAAAGATTAAGGTAACAGTAAGTTACTGTATTTCTATACTAATACTATACAGCATTGTTTTTTAAGTTTTCTCCTTTAATTGAAAAGTTGAGTTAAATAAGTGTATTAAGTTTAAGTTAACTAAAGGTATTTGGTTGAGAAACTTAATACCTTTATTTAACTTAAATTTAATAGACTTAAGTTAAGTCATGCTCACCTGCCACAAATCAAATCCGATGGCCCCGATATCATCATACTTATACAGCAGATTGTCCGGGACGTACTCCGGGTTGTCTATCTCAGGATGAATCCACTTTCCCTTATAGGCTGGATTAGGAATCTGCTTGGGCTTCCACTCACCCTATTCAAATACAAAGCCGAGGTAGTGTATGTATATACTTGCATATATACAGTATGTATGTTTATACAGTATATATATATATATATATATATATATATATATATATATATATATATATATATATTTATAGTTATATATATATATATTTATAGTTATATATATATATATATATATATATATATATATATATATATATACATGTAGTTTTATATACATATAAATATATATATATATATATATATATATACACACACACATGTACATATATACATACTCCGCATTAAACAAATAACCCCAGGGAAAATGGTCTAAATTGCCTAACGGTTTTAACATGTGATATAAAAACTGCTAGATATCAACTTGGTTGATGATTTCACTATAATGCGTGATTACTGTGCCACCTTGTACTCGGGGTTATTTATTAGAGCATTACCTTGTACTGTACCTTGTACTGTACCTTGTACGGACGTTAAACCTTTATTATTATTATTATTACTCGGGGTTATTTATTTGAGCATTACCTTGTACTCGGGGTTATCTATCTGAGCGGGTTCCCATTCTCCGTCCATATCGTCATCCCAATCTTCCGGTTTCTTAGCTGCGGGATCCGGGATGTACTGAGGCTTATCCCAATCCAGAGGCTTCCTATCAACCGGATCATCTATCTTCTCTCTCTCATCCCAATCCTCAGGCTTCTTAGCTTCCGGATCCTGAGCAATGATCCATGATGATCCGTGAGAGGCGTAAGATAAAAGTGATTTAAATGGAAATAAAGTTTGAAGGAAAATTAACAAAAAATAACATATTCAATCAATCGGATATTGATGTGATAGATTGACTGATTGATTTTGATTGATTTGATAAATTGATTGATTGATTTGGATTGAATTGATAGATTGACTGATTAATTTTGATTGTATTGACAATTTGACAAATTGACTGATTGATTTTGATTAATTTGATAGATTGACTGATTGATTTTAATTTGATAGATTGATTGATTGATTTTGATTGAAGTGACAGATTTACTGAGTGATTTGGATTGAATTGATAGATTGACTGAATGATTTGATTGAACTGACAGATTAAGTGATTGATTTCCCTATTCATTTTTTATTATCTGTGAACTTTATAGATCTAATCAGCGAACTAAAATAATAAATAAAAGTAGAATATTAATGGCGAGATTAACCCAGTAGATTGATAATTGCAAGCTGTGCCATCTTCCAAAGCAACGGGGCGTCATTGCTAGCAAAAGATGTCAGATGCAAGTTAGGAAAACTATGAGTATAATGGAATAATAGATCTTTTCGGTAATAGCTATATATCGAACATCGGGGACACCAAATGTAAACAGTGGACAAGAAAACGTAAACACTGCATAGAATACCATTGAAATGTACTAGTTCCTCATAAAATTTCTAATACAAGCTTTCTTTAGAAATGTTATTTACTTTACAACCTACTATACGGATATTAATTAAAGAATAACTTAACACTTATAGTTTAACTCTGACACCCATTATAACGATATGCATGCGTTATAACGAAGTTATAATGATGTCCAGAAAGAATATCAAATACAGGGTGTACAATGAAATGTGAACACTCCACCTACAGGCCATTGGCTTAATTGTCTTGGTCAAGTACATGTACATGTAGCTGATCATTTAGCCAAATCCAAACACACACAAACTCTCGCTCTCTCTCTCTCTCTCTCTTTCTCTCTATCGCTCTCTCTTTCTCTCTCTCTCTCTCGCTCTCTAGTGTTCTGACAAGTAGCAGGTCCAATCTACATTCTCCTGTTCACAGTCTACAATCAAGGGCATCCTAAAGATGAACATGTTAAATTAATCCGTACACAACTGACTGTGTTTTATCAATTAACAATACAACCAAAACCTTAGAAAAATACGTCTTCTGAAATGGTTTAGAGTTGCCTTCGTCAATTCTAGCTTAGTTGCCCTATACGATAGTGCAGTTAACGGTTGGTCTATTCGTCAGCTCTTCGGACACACTACGGGAAATATCCCTAGTAAGCTAACAAATAAATGACATTTACTTGTTTTCCTGACATTTCTCCGTGTTGTGTCCGGGTTGTTTGAAGAATTGAAAAACTAGTGGCTGCACGTGCAGTAGAAGGCGACCAAAGCACTAAGATCAAAACCAAAGTCAGAAGGGACATTCAGTTGGTGAGAGCCTATGCTCCAGAAATTTCTAAAAGTTATATAAAACGAATAGAAGACATTAAACCCCCTATGTGGGATTGATTGATGATATGGTATGGGATAGAGAGGAGTAGAGAAGGTCTCTTCGTATCCCGACCCTAGTTAAACTTGGATTAGATGGAAGCAGAAGAAGAAGAAGAAGAAGAAGAAGAAGAAGATGATGATGATGATGATTATGAAGAAGATGATGATGACGATGATGAGGATGATGACGATAATGATGAAGAAGATGATGATGAAGAAGAAGAAGAAGATGATGATGACGATGAAGAAGATGGCGATGGTGATGACTGAGCATAATATATTTTAACAAACATGTTACCTTGATCTTTCTGGGTAGAAGAAAGTCCCAATCCTGCTCTAGTTCTCCGCTTGCTTCCTTCTGGTTGTCGATTTTCACTTCGTAAGTGTTGTTGGGCCGAACTATCAGAGTGTACAAATGCGATAGTGTGTCGTCCTGTGAAAACACGTGCGTTTGTAATTATCTCAAGATATTTTAATGCCCTTTACTCCAGTGGTTAAACAGAAGTATATTACTACCAAATTATGATTAAATCTCGACTGATTTTATGTAATAAGCTCGTTGACATTTTTCTGTAGTTGATATTTTTCTATAGTTGATATTTTTCTATCGTTGACATTTTTCTCTATTTGACATTTTTCTATAGTTAACATTTTGTCTAGATGGAAGTAAAATATACACGCTTGCCAAACCGGATTTTTTGTTCTGGATGAATGAATAATAATATTAAAGAGGTCATAGAAGGTAGAATGGAAGGAAAAAGAGGCAGGGGCAGGCCGAGATTAGGTATGTTAGATGATTTAAAGACCTACTTATATGTGGAAATGAAGAGGAATGCGGAAGACAGAGAAGAGTGGAGGCCTTATATACCATGGACCTACCAGTAGGCAGGGCACTAAGAGAGAGATTGCTATTAATATTAATAATATTATTAATAGTATCCTACTTTTAATAATGACAATATTTAAATAATAAAATAATATAATAATAATAAATAATAATGAATAAATAATCATAAATAATAGTAATAATAATACTAAATTTAGTATAATTATTAATAATAACATAGAGTCAGTAGAAATATAATAGTAAAAGACTTTGTAACTAGACATGTGTTGAGGGAACTAGATAAACTGTGAGATTGTTTTAGATTGCCTATAAATTGATCGATGGGTCTGGACAATAGAATGCCTTATGATAGAAGCGGGTATATAATTTATGAAGCGTTTCATGCTAGTGCTGGAATTAGTAGCAACTCTGTTTAAGTTTCTTATAATTCATTTTTGATTGTTCTATGTTCTTATGTATATGTGTGTTTATATATGTATATGTGAGGCATCTTTTCCTGTCTGTTTTTGACGAATAAAGAAATGAATTAATAATACCAAAAATAGTAACAGTATTAGAAGTAATATTATTATCGTTAACAACAACACAGTACCTTGCACTTGATCTCTTTCTTCGACAGTAGATTCCTGCCCTTGTAGTTGAAGATAACATGGACTTTCCTGGTGCTGTGTCCACATATATCTGGACCAAACATAATCCGGTAGTTGGTTCCTCCGTGCATCTCTCTTTGACTGAGGTCACTACCGAACAGCTTGATGTACCCCCCACCACAGTCAATGTCCTGCTCGTGTTTGACCGAGTACTGCACCACGAGACTTCGTCCCTTGTTGCTGAAAGCTTTGTCGAACTTTGATGATATGGCGTAGAACTTGGCGTCCTGAGACGTTTGGATTCCTGTCAGGATATAAGTGAAATTGTGTTTGTGTACGTTTAAGTGTGATATTTGCGTTTATGTGTGATAGTTGTATTTACGAAATGACACTTGTGTTTATTATGTTTAAGCATGATAGTTGTGTTTATATATGATAGTTGTGTTTATATATGATAGTTGTGTTTATATATGATAGTTGTGTTTATATATGATACTTGTGTTTATATATGATAGTTGTGTTTATATATGATACTTGTGTTTATATATGATAGTTGTGTTTATATATGATAGTTGTGTTTATATATGATACTTGTGTTTATATATGATACTTGTGTTTATATATGATACTTGTGTTTATATATGATAGTTGTGTTTATATATGATAGTTGTGTTTATATATGATAGTTGTGTTTATATATGATACTTGTGTTTATATATGATACTTGTGTTTATATATGATACTTGTGTTTATATATGATAGTTGTGTTTATATATGATACTTGTGTTTATATATGATACTTGTGTTTATATATGATATTTGTGTTTATATATGATAGTTGTGTTTATATATGATAGTTGTGTTTATATATGATACTTGTGTTTATATATGATACTTGTGTTTATATATGATACTTGTGTTTATATATGATAGTTGTGTTTATATATGATAGTTGTGTTTATATATGATACTTGTGTTTATATATGATACTTGTGTTTAAGTATGATACTTGCGTTTACGTCAGATACATGTATGTGTGTTTATATATGATATTTGTGTTTATGAATGATACCTGTGTTTATTTTTCTGTTGTCAATTTGACCATAAATTAAGTAATTTCATCATCATCATCTTCACATGATCACAGCTTAACCACGGCCATGAGAGAAAATTTATAGCAATTTCTGGAGCCTAGGCGCTTTTCAACCGAATGCCCTTTCTGACGTTGGTTTGGATCTTAGTGCTTTATCGCCTTTTACGACACGTGCAGCCTACGGTCGGAAACCGTTAATCTATTCATCACCAAACCCGGACACAACGCGGGTAAAGTAATTAAATAACTAAAGTGAAAGTTAATGAAATTAATAATACAAACTTATTTGAAGTTATGTATGTAGAAGATAAGCGGATAACTATGCAACTTAATTGAATAAAAAAGCAAGTTAATACTTCAATAAATTTCAATTTAAAAGGTATTAACTGCACACAGATAATTTAACTGATTGTACTAACTCCACAGCGATTGAATAGTAGAGTTGATAGCACACTTGTCTATAAACATAGATTACGACAGCTAGGAACAAATCCGAGCGGAACAAACTGACTTTATCATTTAGACACTGAAACCGACGTTAAATATCGCTTAATAGCTTCGTAGTGTGTTGCAGTCCCTACCTTTGTCTTTAACAGGGTCCGAATAGAACTTTCCAGCACTCCAGATGAATTTTCCAGCCTCACTTCCCTTGTACGTGGATTCTATCCATCTTTTCTCCCACCCGTCTGCGCGCAGCAACAACAACTCCATAATCATTTCACGAGAGATTAGCTATTAATCAGAGTAGCTACTAATTAGATTAACTACTAATTAGATAGGCTACTAATTAGATTAAATGCTAATTAGATAGGCTACTAATTAGATTAAATGCTATAATAAATTTGATATATTAGATGTAATAAATTGAATGTCTCAATAGCGCAATGGTTTGAGGTGCAGATAACGACATGAAGTTTTAAATGACTGACCCTGAGGTGAATTGAACCCTCGTGGGTTCGAATCCCAGCCGCGCTGATCTAAGTGTAAAATCTCGAACATTCACTGGACTGGCTACACGGAAAATGGTCTAAATCGCCTAACGGTTTAACCATGCGGTATTATAAGTTATAGATATCAAGTTAGTTGATCATTTCACTATAATGTGTGTTATTATTGTTATTCAGT
>CAJHZI010000226.1:652500-680000 GCA_905160935.1 Enchytraeus crypticus | reverse complement strand
GCCCACTTCAGTAGTCACTAATGTTAGTCGGTATTGCATATCTTGGTTTTGTATTCGTTGCTATTTCTGTAATTAAAAAGAAATACTATTATTTATTTTTCACTATTTAATTCTGATATCCCATTTGGATAAGTTTAACTATTTGAGTTAAAAAACAGCTATTGGTGACGTTGTCTTTTATTGGATAAGGAAAGTCAAACCTTTACCATTAACTGGCAATGTCTAATAAATAGTTACTAGCAGTATCTAATATTAATAAAATAATCAAATATAGAAAAAAAATAAAGTAAATGAATAAAAAAGCGTTAACTAGCAATATCTGGTGCATAATGATAGATGCATGTGTGGTTATGTGATTTATTTAGATTGATTTATTTAGATTAATTTAGATTGATGTGTGACTTTTGTAATTTTTGCATACTGTTTTCATTCATTCTCTATATTTTTGATTTGAAATTAAATTACAAGAAATTATTAAGTAATAAAGATTAAGTGCAGCTGCAGTTGTCCTGTCTGACGATATCACTCTAGACAGAGTTTATTATGAGCAATATGCTAAGAAAGGACTGGTTAACGTTAACCTCAGACGCTCAACTATGGACCCACATAGAGGTACCGAGGTACTTTACCAATCAGCAGTTCCTGGAACAGATCAACCTAGTACGTATAACTATTTTAGACTCTCTCTATTTTTAGTGCTCCATGTTGTCATGGACGAGACATAAGCACTGGACTGGTTACACTGAAAATGGACTAAATTGCCTAACAGTTAAACATGGGGCATTAAAAAGTGATAGATATAAACATAGTTGATCATTTCACTATAGTGCGTGTTTGCTTTTTTTCTTTTCTATTTGTTGTAATGTTATGTAATTTTCGTGTAGAGTGAGAAGTCCTAGGTGCATATTCTTGCTCAAAACGCACTATGTAAAGCAATCTGTAGATCAACCGTCCCTTCACAAAAGGCTATGCCTATTCACACCTTATTTTAAAGCTAAAGAAGCCAGGTTTAACTTCAGGTTCGAATATCATGTCAGTGACGGAGAGAGCACTGGATTTGAAGCCTGCACCTACTGATCCTCTGTCGAACAACTTGCCAGCAAGCCACCGGCTCAGCTTAATACAGCCCACAGCTTGGAAATGTATGGCTTCTGAGATGGTTTCCCGAGTGCACTCTGAAGATATATGATATATATCTAGCCCATAGGTCGTGCTTTAGGTTAACAGGTTAACAGAGATCGCGTTTTTAAAATCAATTTATTGCACTAACTATTAATTGAACTAATTTACTGCGATTTAAGTAAACATTAATTAATTACTTAAACTAATAATTAATTGCTGATACGCTAACTGATAAGCTATTTGAATTGATTGATTGTGTTCGTTATGTTCAGGTTAAAGAACACGTTGAAGAACTAGACTGTAGCAGAGCTGAGATGTTAACACAAGAAGCCTTTGTACAGCTCTCTCGAGATCAGGTGATGAATGAATGAATGAATGAATGATTGAGAGAGAGAGAGAGAGAGAGAACTATGTTTATTTCGATACACTCGAAATATACAGTGACATACAAAAACAAGGCCGTCAAAAAGAGGTCACAAGTAACCTATCTAGTTGACCACCCCGCAATCATACAAATTGAAAAATAACTAGGCAAACGAAATAAACCTGAAGTACAAGTAAAATAAATTCTAGTTACTAAAGTTTGAAATAATAACAACAGGAATTTAAAAAGAGAATATTGCTTCTGCCGATAAATCTGAGCTACAGAGAATCACTACAGAGAAACACAGGGAACTAAACAGAAACGCAGAGTGGCACTTAATTAGTTCAAAATTGAAACTTAAAAATTCTATAAATAATTAAACAAGATAGCCCAGTATACAATTTCAACGAATGAACTAATCAAAATAATTAATGTTGAAACGCACTCAACGAATCCCATGATATTGTAATGTTACAGATTAATTAAATGCTTATGACAATGAAACTTATTATAACAATGAACTAAAGTAGCTCTTTAATTTGGATACAAACGATTTAACCGAGTGAGAATTACGTATCGCAGTAGGGATTTTGTTCCATTCAAAAATACAATCATAAATATAGGATTTAAAAAAGGTAGGATTTTTAATTGGAATATATATAATTAGTGTTAGATAGCCTGTTATCATAAGGATGACTTAACTGTAGAGTGCTGAAAATATCTCTAACGGCTATCGACATTACACCATTATAATTGAGACTCTTATAGATAATTTTACAGACAGATAATTTGTAAAGTTGATAAAGTGGTAAAGTGCCATAGTTAATGTATAATTGATTAACATGATAGAATTTATGCTGATTTTGCAAGGTTCTTAGAACTCTATTGCAAGAGGTTTGGAGTGGACGTAACAGATTTCAAGACGCTTTACCATAAATTTCAATTCCATATTGAATTCTTGAATGAATGAGGGCAAAATAAAGATCTCTGCGACAGTTCATGGGAATTAAGTTTCTTCGTCTGTAAAGCATATCATTTAGACTATTCACCTTTGAGACTAGAAAATTAATGTGATCTTTAAACGAGAGTTTATCATCAAGTAGTATTCCAAGAAATTTGGTAACAAGAACCCTATTAATTAGGCTGTTATTTAGTTTGATGCAAAGATCATTAGATTTAGTAAAACTGTCGTCATCAATTTTAGGATGGAATAGTATATACGCCGATTTGGAGCAATTTACTGTTAATCGATTGTATTTGAACCAGAGGCTTATTTCAGAGCAGGCCGAATTAGCTGATTGGTACAATTCAATAAGATTTTTACATACTACAAATAGATTTGAGTCATCTGCAAAAAGTTTTAAAGACGCATTAGAACAAGCATACTGCATATCATTCACATAGGTTAGAAATAAAAGAGGACCTAAGATTGAGCCTTGAGGAACGCCAATTGATAGCTTCTTTGTGTGGGAAGTATAGTCACCAATAACTGTGAATTGCTGCCTATCAGAAAGGTACGATTTATATAAGTCATAGGCTCTGCCGCGTATACCATAATTATTTAGTTTATATAGTAGAATATTGTGATCAACCGTATCAAAGGCTTTACTGAGGTCTAGAAAGATACCCAGTACACGATTGCTTTTAGCATTTTCAGTTTTTATCATATTCATACCACTAAATAAAGCATCAATTGTAGAGTGACCTGTCCTAAGACCAAATTGGTGTTCATATAGAGTATTGAAATGGTTTAAGAAGTCAATGGTACGTTTAAAAATTATCTTTTCAAATATTCTGCTCAAAATATTGAGCAAAGATATAGGTCTGTAATTTTCAATATCATCAGTATTACCTTTTTTATGAATCGGAATAACTTTCGCAATTTTTAGAGAGGAAGGGAAGTACCCTTGCTCGAAACAATTATTAATGATGAAGGCGATAGGGGTAGAGACATGATGGGCTAATAATTGTAAAATTTTTGTGGATATTGAATCATGGCCAGAGGATGAGTTTCTATTGAGGCTTTTAATCACATTGAAAACTTCCTTAGGTGAAGAAGGAGCTAAAAAAATTGAATGGGGAAAACTTTCACTGAGAAAATGTTTAAACTCCATATCACTTTTAGCGAAATTATTAGCTAGATTCTTGCCGATATTGGCAAAATGGTTATTAAATTCATTGGCGATTTCTTGCTTGTTTGTAATTGTTCTACTATTTGAGCATATGCGCTCAATAGTGGTATTTTTTGTTTTATTATTGTGGCTAGTTATATTATTTAAAGTCTTCCAAATATTTCTAATCGAATTTGTTCTTTTATTGAGTAGATTTTTAAAATAAATTTTCCGAAAACTCTCAATGTCTTTCTCTTTTATTTATATTTCATTTATAGATTTATATTTCAGTTCAATATCTTGGTTTTTCGTTTTCCTGAAGTTAAAGTACAAATAGTTTTTTATTTAATTCTTTTCTTTAATTCATTAGTCAACCATGGCTTATCTTTAAATCTCTTACGCGAACACTGAACTAGTGGAAAGTTTTTCTCGGTTGAATTGATCAAGGTTGAGGTTAAAAATTCAATGGAGTTATCAATGCTAGACGAGTTGTAAATTTGACCCCAATAACAACCAATAACAAGAGGTGATATTTAAAGTTGCTGATATTTTTATTAGAGAATATTCGTATCATTGGCCGTGTAGAGTAGTCGACTCTATTTTTATTTGACACTATAAGGACAACGTTAGAAAAATGGTCGCTTAGATCGCTTGCAACTATTAATGATTTAATACTATGTGAGTAATCATTAGATAATTCTGAGCCAAAATTGCAGAATATGTGATCGATAATACTTTGAGAATTATTAACATAGTGTGTAGGAAGGAAAGAGAAAGGCAAAGTTCATGTTACTCTAGACATTAACGTATCTTTCAATGGCACTGATCGAATTAATTTTAAGCAGGTCAATATTCATGTCACCACATGAATCACTATATCGCACTGCGCTTAGTAGGTTTATACTAAATCATTGGCGAAGATTTTTCTTTCTACATGACGGCCAAGGATTGAGTATGTGAGTGATTGATTGAGTGTGTGGGTGATTGATTGATTGAGTGATTGATTGAGTGAGTTAGTGAGTGAGTGAGTGAATGAATGAATGAATGAATGAATGAGTGAGTGAAAGAATGAAATAATGAATGAACGAACGAACGAACGAACGAAGATGATGATGATGACGATGACGATGATGACGATGACGACGACGACGACGACGACGATGACGATGACCATCCCGTTATTCTATTTTCTAGATAAGATTCACTAAGCTGAGGAAGCTGACGATGCCTAGTGCAGCCACCCTTCCTAACCTGGTCTACGAGTGCCTGGCCTCCGCTAACTGCTTCCCCGCCCTTGAGGAACTGTCGAACGTCAGGCCCAACGACAACAACACCTGTGAGCCCATCAAGTGCCAGGCCTACTTCAAGCAGTCCAGGATAAAGGTAGGCTAACGCTTTTTCTTTAGAATGTCTCAATTTCATAGGGGTAACGTCATGAAGTTTTAAATGACAGACCCTGAGGTGAATTGAACCATCGTGGGTTCGAATCCCAGCCGCGCTGATCTGAGAGTAAAATCTCGGACATTCACTGGACTGATTATACGGAAAATGTTCTAAATTGCCTAACGGATTAAACAAGTGGTATTAAAAGAGATAGATGTCATAAGAGTTGTGATACCATAAGAGCTAGGGGGACGGTAAGAATTTCTCTGCCCCCCCTCTAACTTATTTTTAGTTACTTTTTATCGTATCGTATCGTACTCTATTGTATTTTACTGTATACTGTGTTTTTTTTACTGTATTTTCTATTTTCTATTGTGTTTTAGTGCACTTTACGGTACTTTCTATTATATTTTGCCGTATTTTCTATTATATTTTACTGTATTTTCCATTGTATTTTCTACCGTATAATACTGTATTTTACTTTATATTATATTGTATTATACTGTATTTCCTACCATATTTTACTGTATTTTACTTTATTTTTCTGTTGTATTTGACTGTATTTTCTATTTTATTTTACTGTATTTTCGATTGTATTTTACTGTATGTTCTGCTGTAGTTTATTGTATTCTACTTTATTTTCTATTGTATTTTAAATCATTTTCTATTGTTTTTTACTGTATTTTACTTTTTTTAATGTTATTTTACTGTATTTTACTCTATTTTCTATTGTATTTTACTGTATTTTCTGTTGTATTTCACTGTATTTTCTTGCCGCACAGGTTCTGCACGATTGCCCTGTGCTGGTGTACGGACGACTGAAGAGACCAGTGGGAGACCAGACAGTCGACAAGCAGAGGAGACAAAAGTGGGAGGCGGACTTGGCAAAGGCTGCAATCTCCTGCCAGCACATAGTGGAGTACAGGTGCTGGCGCAGTGCTAACTATTTAGACGACAAGAGCATTGAGCGACTGTCAGTGTTGTTTCCTAATCTTCAGGTATCTAGCTGTCGCCCTTGTGGGATGTTGAACAGTTTCTCCAAAGTTTATTCATTATGTGTTTATATATTGCTATTTGTTGTGTTATATGTTTACCAACGACGTTATTAGGAGTCTTATCAAATGGATGCAGTTAACTGAAACAGAGATGATCAGAGCAACAATGAACAGAGACATATGAAAAATATGACCATGACCGCCCAGGCTTGAAACAGGCACGGCAATTAGAGAAGAAGAAGATATTTACCAAGGTCAGAAAGGGCATTCAGTTGGTGAGCGCCTAGTCTCCAGAAATTGCTACAGAAATTTTAACGAATGGAAAAGTCTCAAATTGGGGAATGGCTGGTGGTGTGGTGTAGGGCAGACAGGATTTGAGACAGTCTATTGTATCCCGACCATAGTTGAACTGGTATTTAAGGGAGATGATGATAATTGTGTTATATGTTTACCAACGTAAGAAAAGGCATCCGGTTGGTGAGCGTCTAGGCTCCAGAAAGTGCTACAAAAATTTAAACGAATGGAAAAGTCTCACATAGGGGATGGCTGGTGATGTGATGTGAGGCAGAGAGAATTTGAGACAGTCTATTCGTATCCCGACTCTGATTAAACTGGGACTCAAGGAAGGATGATGATGATGATTTCTTTATTCTAAAAGCTATCTACAATTCCCAGGAGCATTTAAATTCTATTTATGTATTATTATGTATTCTTACGAAAGTAATCATTAGTATCTATACATCTCTGTTCACTCATTCCTCAGGTTCTGGAGCTACACCACTGTATGGTATCCGAGGAAGGATTCTCCAGGTTCATAGCCCACAACAAGGTGGGATGCCTGCGTCACCTAGCTCTCGACCGAACCCCTGGCCTCACTGACTCGGTTCTTCGTGCCGCTGCAGACCGTTGCAGTAATCTAGAAACTCTCTCTCTATCTCGCTGTGCCAGAGTCACTCCTGAAGGTGTTCTGTATCTTACCAGCAAGTGTTCGCAGCTGAAAGAGATCCGGCTGAATATTGGCTCCGGTAGCAACAACTACAACAGCTGTGGTTGCAGCAGCTGTGCCTGTAACGTTAGAGAAGCTAGCAGCAGCTGTGGTGGTAGTTCATCTGCTGCAGCTGTTGATAAAAGCTGTGCAGCTGCTAAATCTGCTGTTTCAGTAAAGGGTTCAGTGGATGATGACAACTATGCTATTGCTGTAGCAGAAAACTGCAAGTCACTGGTAAAACTTACCTTACAAAATGCATCCAGTATAAGCCAGGTTGGTGTTTTGGCTTTGCAGCAGAATCTGCGCAGCCTGCAGTCGCTTACACTGCACGGTTGTTGCCTCATCAACGACGCTTGTCTTGAACTGGTTGCAAAAATCCAGTCGTTAGACAGTGTTACCATTGTTAACTGCAACTGCGTTACCCCTGCTGGTGTGATCGATCTTCTGCTCTCTGCGCATTGGCTGACTTCGTTTACTTTCGGCTGCGGCCAGGTGAAACAAGAACAAGGAAGCAGCGGGAGGTTTGATTGCGATATGGCTGATCTTGCAGAGCACGCCTATGATCGATTGAGCGGGTCCGAGACAGGTTGTTTAGTGCTGAGCAACGTTAAACATCTTTCTCTCTCAGGTCCTTTCGGAGGCCGGTTCTTTAATCTTGTTACTATTCTCTGTTCTGGATTAACCCATCTATCCTTACACTGTCACGCCATTGAGACGTCTCCGTCTGGCGGTGAAAAACAAATTCCGCTGATGATTCAGCGATGTGGGAATACAAGGGGAAACGACCTGGCAAAACTGTCGGATATTCAGGCTACGTTGGCAGCGTTGGGTTGTTCGAGTGATTTGATTGGTGGAGAGGAAGAGAAGGCGGAGCCACCAGAGGTGACGTCATCAGACCTGGCTGAAATGATTGGTTCGTGCAGAAAGCTCCGGTCTCTCGATGTATCGGGGATTCCGTTAAGCGACAAGTTCATTCATTCTATCTGCGAGCATGCTGATAATCTGCGCTACCTGGCACTTCACGATGGTACGGAAAAAATTTCGACCGATGCTTTCACCGAACTTATTCGCCTAACACCATCCCTGGCGCGAATGTGTATAGGCGGAATGGTATCGCTGGATGGAAAGTCCAGAAAGCAGGGCGAGGTGGAAAGGAAGAGTTTGGACCCCGAAGAGCTGCTTGTTCAAGCTCAGAAGCTTCATAGAGGCAGATGTTATCTTCATGTGGAGGGTGGATATAGGAGTGGAGAAAGTGGCGGCGGTAAAGGAGAAATCGAATCTACTGGAAAGAAGAACAAAGATGCTGGAGAAAATAGTAGGAAGGAAAATTTGAAGGTTACCGCTGTGTACAGAAAATTTGAGCTTTCATTTACGCCGCTGAAATTTCTTGGGCTCTTTGATAAAGAGCATTGAGACAGCTTATTAAATAGGCAAATATAAATAGTTGGCAAATTAGGTGCAATTATGAAGTAAAATTCTGAAATGAATTAACTGTTTTAATTTTAGTTTAAAGTCGATGCATCTTTTCTCTGTTTTATTAGTAAATAAGTAATACGTATTATAGTGAAATGATTAACCATGTTGATATCTATCACTTTTACTACCACATCTTTAAACCGTTAGGCAATTCCGTGATGCAGCTCCGTGACACAAAATATATTATCTATGTTAAATTAGTTTATTCACTATAATAAAGCTTTACCTGTGTTTGGTGCGGGTTGCTAAAGAATAGACCAACCGTAGACTATACCTGTCGTAAAAGGTGACAAAGTACTAAAGTCGAAATCAACTTCAGAAAGGGTGAAATTTATATTATACATTAATAGAAAATTATATTATTTTTTAGTGATCGATTAGGCTCTAGAAATTTCTACAAAAGTTTCTAATCTCGTCCCTAGTTAAACTGGGATTAAAGGGAAGCTACTGATGATTCATTGTTATAAAGCTTTGAAGTCTGATTTATGAAAATTCTTCTTAAGTTAATAATGAACGATCATTAGTAAGCTTTAAATGATTAATTGTGCTTTAGACTGGTAGCTCGTAAGTCTTACCTTCTTTTATCAATAATTGGTATAAAATATTAATTATTATTAAATATTAAATTTTAGCTATTAGATTATTAGCTCACGCTTTTGTCAATACGCTTTATTGTCAACTGACAGTCATTACGCTTTATGTAGTCTTAACGTACTTTTGTTTAACGGATGGCACATTTTCGGATCTCGTTCTCTCTTAGATTCGGGTGTCTACGATTGGTTCATTTCTCTTGATCTTCTTGTCGCATCCTATTCAGTGGTTAAAGTTTGGGGGGGACCGCAGGGAAACTTCGCTACCCTAGCTCTCAATTTTTCTGAGGCGCATTCCCCTGCTAGTGGCCCATATATTAGATACTAGGAGACCTGTAAATACATTACAGGGGGTCTGAAGAATTCAGACCTTTCCCATAGCTCTCAATTCCCGCTTTAACCACTGATCCTATCCGTCTTGAGATAGTGTCTTCATCGTCTTCAGCGCGTGAAGAACTCAACGTTACATTTGTATAATATTGCATGATATTGTATTGCATCATTTTATAGGCCTACATTGTTTTATTTGAAATTTTTCTCTTTTGTATTTAAAATTAAAATACTTTATGTCAAGTAACTGTGTTTCTAGTGATCACTAAGATTAAATGAGGTTACGGTACACTTATTGATTACAGTGTATGCTTAAGGAACTTTACTTTGTACTAACTATATTTCTGAGTTAATTTCTCTGCCTTTTTTGTTTTAATTATTTGAAAGATCCGAGTGTTGGCTCCATCTTGGGAATGGCGTATAAATATCTCGCTGTTATGCTTCAATAATATTGTAGAACAGCGATAGAGTTTGCATGTGGCAGAAATGAGAATGTTGCGTTTAATGTATGGTAAAACTAAGAGGAATAGCATAGAAAATGAATGTGTTAGAATGAATTTGAGTGTTGAGAGGATCGGGGATAGGTTGGCTCAGTCGAGATTGAGATGGTATGGGCATATTGTGAGAAAGGCAGATGAGGATGTACTAAAGAGAGTTTGGAGGGAAGAGCTTGATGTTAAGCTAAAGAGAGGTAGACCACAACTGACGTGGGATGCGGTGTTTAAGAGGGATATGAAAAATGGGGGTTTGACAGATGATACGGTTCGGGGCAGGTTCAATTCAAGAGAAGACGACGATGTTGTTAATGACCAAATTTAAAAACTATCGTAGGAGATTTAGTTGGATTTTGACTATACATGTATCTAGCACCATCAAGTCTTTGTCGTACTGCTCAGAGTTACTGGATCTTGGACTTGCACTATTTTGATCTCGCTTTCTCTTGTGGTCTCTGTGTACTCAGTCGTCATCGTGTGATGCTTTGGAGCCTGTTTTTGTAGAGTCTGCAAGAGACGTCCCAGACATTGCCTTATGGCGAAGAACCGGACGTTAAATTCTTATCGATTGATTGATATTGATTGATTAATTGTTATATCTATTTTCATTTGATTTAGATTATTCGGAAAGAGTTTATCGATTATCGATAAAGCTGGTAAAGCTAAGGTTAACGTCAGTTTCCTCACTCGAAAGCGATGTAAGTGACGGGTGAGCCCAGGATTTGAACCCGCATCAACTGATCCGTGGTCGAGTATCTTACCAACTTCGCCACTGGCTCCAGCCAGTATCGATCTTGAAGTACAATTTAATAAAGATAACAGGAATTTATCTTTAGTGCAATTTAAACTAATTTATTTATTAGTATTAGAATTTACTTAAGTGTAATGTCAGGATCATCTTCTCTTCATTTGAATTTATTCACTCGCAATTGCAGTGCAGAATCTCTTTCTAAGAATTTCTAAGACCCATTTGTATTTGGTTTTGTTTTGCTGTAGTTTTTGTCGGCTTGCTACAGGCAACATTTATGAAATAATAAATGTTTAAATATATATATTTAAATAAATGTTGAAATAAATGTTGAAATAGATATTGAAGTAAATGTATAACTACATGTTTTATTAAACGCTTAAATAAAATTATATGGAAATCTGTGTTAAAATTGAAATACTCTTTGACTCTCTTTTATACTTTTCATATTTCGTCATCTACTGAAAGCAGCGTCTGGATTTTGGAACTGATGTCTAACTTTCCTGCAAAACCACTTTCATCCAATCTTCGGAAGTCTTTTGAATCACATTGGCCTTTGCTTTCCTATGAGCAGATCCATAGGCAGACCTATCTTTTCCATCTCGCTTTTCCATCTAGTGCCCAAGAGCAGCGACCAGCGCCTAAACCTCTTTTTCTTTAATTCCATTTACTTGGGATTGATTTTCTGGATTTTGGAATTTGCACCATTTTTGGACTTTCTTTTTGCTCGCCGGCTTGATTTTGTCTCAATAGTGCTCGATGTTGTCATTGATGACTGTAGCACTCCAATTGGTGTTATGTTGTTATGGTAGGATATGCAATATTTATCTTATATTTAGGCGCATAAATGTAAAACAAGTCGCATGTGACAAAAATTATGGCAAACACATTATTAATCAAAATATTGTTTTTTTACAAGAAGTTAAATCAATGCAGAGCACAAAACGAGTATTAAGAAATAATCACAAGTATTTGTATATAGTTAGTACCCTGCTGAATCCTTAGAAGTTCCTTCTATAAAATTGATAAATGAAGCTCATTAGATAAAAATGCGAGTAAATTTTACATTGGTTTCGTTATCCGGAGATGAAGTGCACCAGGGGGCGGGTTGATTAGTTAAAAAGCTAAGGTTAACGTCAGTTTCCTCACTCGAAAGCAATATCAGTGACGAGCGAGCCCAGGATTTGAACCCCGCACATCCGCGTACGAATATCTTAGCGACTTCGCCACTGGTTCCAGCCAGTTGTGCTTCGTTGCAATCAATTTGTTGACGGATGGCTGAGTTGGTAGCATGCTTGTCTGCTAGGCAATATATCACGAGTTCTAAACCTCGCCGTTCCGTCTCTGATAGTGCATTTGTGGCACTTAAACATGAATTAAATTAAATCATTGATTTTTTTCTATTAATTTCATTAAACAAGGTCCTGCATGCGACTTTTTACACATCATTGTAAACTTTATCCCTTTTACACGTCATGTAAACTTTGACCACGCAAAACGTTCAATATTGTACAAAAACATTGCTATTTATTGTACGCTACTAAATTAATAATAATAATTATTATTAATAATTATTAATGCTCATAATTAATGAGAGAAATACGGATGTGCGGAGGAGTTGATTTGATATTAATTGTGATAAAACGTTTTAGGAAAATGCTAACAATTATACTGGCTTAAAATTGACAGCGACGTTTAACCAACCAATCAATCAATCAATTAATCAATCAATCAATCGATCAATTAATCAATCAATCAATCGATCAATTAATCAATCAATCGAACAAGCGATCAATAAATTGATCAATCAATCAATCAATCAATCAATTAATTAATCAATCAAGCAATCAATCAAGCAATCAATCAAGCAATCAAACAAGCAATCAATACAGAAGCTCTTTAATGTACAAAAGGTTCAGATAACAAACGCTAATGAGATCGAGCAGTAGGAGTAAAATTTCAGTAGAGGTAGCCGAAGATAAAAATTAAAGCCGAGTCTAACGTGCTTTCTGTCTCGAAGGATTATCAGTAAAGAAGAGTCTGAATTTGTACATTGCATCTACTAATCTGCAGTGAGACAATTCACCGATGTCATTCCGGAATATCAAAATTTATATCTGATGTATTTTAAAAATAAAACTGTTTGTTTATCAAATTAAGTAGCTATATAGATAGCTTTGAACGAGAAGATGAACTAAATTAATTGGCGCATTAAAAACTTAAATTCATTTACTGACTTTAATAAAAATTAGAATAATTAAAATTAAGTTGAACATTTGCAATGAATCATTCTCTGTTAAATAGAAAAGGCGCCTCGAGCGACGAACTTAGCCAAAATTCGAACCACACGTGTTATGTACATATCTAGCTACTCATAAGGATTTTAAAACAATGCAATTATCCTAATAAAATATCATTAGTATTATGCAAGTTGTATTAACCTGTATTATTCTATTACTATATCTTAAATTCAAAGCTCGTCAATTCTAATTGATTGATTCATCAGCGATGTGTAAAACGCCTTATAGCTTATAGCATAGCTTGATTAGTTATTCATTGTAATAGAAACGTTACAATGTCAGTTCTACTGAACGGTTTTATCCACAACATTGTGATGTACTAGCGCAATAATTTCATATCTATGTATATACATATATATATATATATATATATATATATATATATATATATATATATATATATGTGTGTGTGTGTGTGTGTAATTACATAAGTATACATATCACAAAGCAATATACACTTTATAAAATGCGAGAAAGAATTCAAAGCGTCTCTACTACTTGACAATTACAGCACACTGGCACATGACTGACAGAGATTGACTGATATAATGAACTCACAGCTCAACGATAATAACATAAACTCGATTAAAGCAGAAAATACGACAAATAAATGAATTCTTATTACATCGTAATAATCTCATTGGCTTAACTCGTTAAGGATGTACAAAACGATATTTTGCGTCGGTTTTGCTGGTCGAAGCTTGTCGATTCCGCAAGAGGGCAGAGATTCGAAATCAGAACCCACTAAACATTGGAGAGATCCTGAACCGATCAGCCTCATTATTCGACGATGAGAAAGCCAATATTATTAATGGTTGCTTCAGGGGCGTCTCCCCCATTGGCCTATGACGCAAAACGCAACTACTTAGTGGGGTACCTGTAGTACAGTGCCCCCTAAGTTTGATTTTCAGGTATTCCCGAGAATTTCGCTACACAAACTGCGTCATTGCTTATATGGTGAAGGCGATTCTGGATGCAAGCAGTAGATCGTAGACAAAAACCGTATCGTTGCTTTATTCTTGTTAGCATAGTTTAATACAGATTTTTTACTTTTTCAAAGTTAAGGGTTAGATTGAGGGTAAAGATTATGGGTGCGGTTTAATTTGAATGGAATCAGGATTTCATTAATAGAATTAGGCTTAGTTAAGATGAAATTTAGAAAGTAAACAATACGATTTTGTCAATGATCTAATGTATAAGCGCCATTTGTGTGCAGTAGGGGGCCTATGGTAGGGTTTAGGATCAGTTCTCGGAGAAACCTCCCTTCTTGTACCCGTCATCTTGTGAAGCTCTCGAATTTTCATACGAAGTGTACAACAAAATTTTATTCCGGCAAAATAAATAGATGTCACGATGAGAGGCTTGTGAAATAATAAATTATTTACTAAAATTTTAGTTTGCGTTGTAAAATGTTTCAAATGACGGTTGAAAAACCGCTTGAAAGCTTTTAAAACGGCTTAGTTAAATAAAATCCTTTGCAGTTTAGCAAAAAAGTCAAACTCGGTCATTTAGGTACTACCCTTTTTAACCGCGCTAGGCTGTGTCTCTTTTCTTCGTCATTTTCAGCTTTCGGGTTAAGAATAGTACGTTAACTCTCCAGGTTAGCATTGCCTGATTAGTTTAACAGTGACTGATTAAATTATCACAACTTTTCAATCAGTTGATAAGCTAATATATTGAAGCTGTGATTACTTTGAAGCTCAGTATCATATAAAAGTGTGCATAAAGTAAAACATTGACAAGGCGTTGCCTTCGAAAAATATACAAAACAACTTAGATTCTGATATATCATAAGTTACCATTCATACGCCACTTCCTTCAAGTTGATTAAACAGAACTTTAGAGCAATGATACTTGAAAATCGAAATATAGACCTAACATCGAAAACTGTGAATATTTTAAAGCTGGTAGAGGCTATCTTGTTAGTTCTTTAGTCCACGTGCATGTGCCTTCATGCTTTTCAATTATTGTTTCTTAATTGAAGGCTAGAATGAGAGAGCGAAGGTCCAAGGCACAAATTTCTAACTTACAATTTGTATCAGGATTTCCCAGATATCCTTATATGGATAGTATATTAAATTTCATGACATACAAATGAATTCCCTTCATTAATTGCTAATAATAAAAAACCGAAGTGCTAAAGTCTAGTATAGCATCAGATTCCTGTTTCGAAAAACGCATTTGCGACGAGTCCAGCACAGAATTGGACGAAAGCGCATTTGTGATGAGTAGAGCACATAATTTGAACCCTGCACCTACTGATCCGTAATCTTTCACCTAATCGATACTGCTATTTGGTTTAGTCGACTGACGTAATCTTCAGTGAAGAATTAAATTGTTGTTAATCCATTTTGAATCCATTGTGAATGGAAGGAAATAGAGTCAGGGACAGGCCGATATAAGGTATCTTAGATGATTTAGAGACGCACTCATATCTGGAAATGAAGAGGAAGGCGGAAGACAGAGAAGAATAGAGGTGTTATATACCATGGACGTGCCATTAGGCAGTGCACTAAGAGAGAGAGAGAGAGAGAGAGAGAGAATCCATTTTAATAAGCCTATAAGTAAGAATTTCATAGGGAATATCACTTAGCGTCGTGCACATCTTTCTTCAACCTCTGCATCATACTGGACTTCCACTTGAGAGACCTGGACATGAAGGACCTGGCAAGACTTTCTCCATCAGGAGAACTGCTCATCGAACTCTCTTCCTCCTCGTCGCTGCTGGCGCTGCCACCTCTCGACAGCTCGAAAGCTGAAGTGGTTGACGTCACGCCATCTCTCGACGAAGGTTCATCCATATTCTTCCGCTTGCGTGGAAAAGTATTGGGCAGGGACCGCTCTTCGATGTGGCGTCGTGGTACTCGATACTGCTGCGTCCATTCGGAGGAACGAGGTTTGAATGAAGAAGGAAGAATGGATGTGGGACGGTTGGCTATTCCAGAACGATTTGAAGTCGTCTTTAAATCAGAATCGTCACTGAGAAGACTGGAGAGAAGTGGGTTTTCCAAACTGACGTCCTTAGGTTCACTTAGGGGTTCAGGAGGTTCCAGTCTACCTTCTACCATTGGCGATAAATTTGATTTATATTCAGAATTTGCCTCCTTTGATTGCTCATCGCAAGAGTGCGCTGTAGAGCTCGCGGTTTCACTTGTTCGACTGGAGAAATCTTTATGATAATTCTGGAATGTTGGACGTTGATCGTTTGAATTGAAAGGAAGTGATAAAGAACTCTTGCATTCAAAGTTATTAGATAACTCGTTATCCGCTGAAACTTTGTCCAGATGCTGAAATTCTCCGTCGATATCAAATTCGTCTTTCTTAGGAGAAACAGCGTTGAATTTATTTTGACTTAAAGACTTCTGGAGAATATTTGTCTCAATTTGTCGTAATTTATTGGTTTCTGCGTCTGGTCCTACTCTAATATTTTCGCTTTCTTCTGATTTCTCAAGCAGGATCTTGTAATCGTTGGGAAGTTGATGGCAAGCACTGGCACCAGAATAGTTACCTGCAGATAAGCCACGCATGAGGTTTAAATCAGACGTTTCTTTGGATTTTTTAACTCGCAAACATCTCTTCTGATGTTTCGACCAAGGACTTCTTCTTCCATCGTCTCCTTCTCCATCTCCTCTCCTTCCCACCTCCAACCTCTTGTGCTCTATTTTGAACACAAAACCAATAAATGGCTTTCCACTGCAATAATTTCCACCTGGCAAAATCTCTCCAACGTTATCCGATATCAGGCGAGGAATTGAGAAGATATGGGACTGGGATTCGGGACAGAAAGCATCAAAGTCATTGGATCTGTATCCAGCGGGGGGCCAGCTTCTTCTGGCCATTGTTCTGCTCGACGGTTCTTTTCTGTATCGTACTGTTGTACCGGTGACTATCTGAGAAATCTTTACGGATATGGTAGGACGATTGATCTCCTTTCCACTTCCGCCTACTCCAAACAGCCTGTCTATAAAGTCGTACAAGACGTCCTTTTCCACTATTATCCAGTTGCTGCTGTCGTTGTTCGGCTTTCCGTCGCCTAAGCTTCGATCATCTTGGTCCCTGAGTCCTTTGCCGTCGGAGCTAAAAGAAGGGGGATTCAAGGGCTTATTTCGGTTAATAGTTTCGGCGGAACTTAAGTTTTTTTGTTGATCGTTTCCTTGTGCCTTTGATTCATTGGGACTTTCAAGATCATAGCGTCCTAAATTATCAAATCTTGATCTAGTAGTATCCGACGACGTGCCATTAACCGTAAAAATATATTCCTTTCGATCGAAATTCGACGACCTAGATCTACTCTTGGCTGTCTCTTCGGCGGAAAATCGATAACCATTTTCTTGTATCGATTCTGAGCTTGGAATATCCTGCAGTAGCGGGCCAAGAATGTTGGCGACGGAATGTCTCTGGAATCTGGACGAATGACTATTCAGATCCGATGTTTTGGCATCCCGGACTCTCGAGCCAGGGTCTTCCACACAGCACACTCTTCTTCGATGTTCCTCGGATCTGACTGTTGATCCATTCCTAGGTTGAGGAACCTCCTGCCATCTAGAAGACTGCCTGGATTGAATGTCTTCTTGGCTGTGGTTCCTTGAGAACGATTCAATAGTTGCTTTATAGTTACCAGATGGATATCTACCCCGATCACTACACGATGATGGTAAAACATATGTACCGGATGTTCCAACAACATCTCTTCGGTTTATGTCGAACGCCGAATCACTTTCTTCTTCCTCTACGTATCTATTCTTCTGCTTTGAATTCTTTAAAGCACCAACCTGATCTCCGATCTTCTTTTCTCCAGTATTATATTTATTTCGACCTCTGTATCTTCTTCGTCGATGAATAGAATCCTGCCACTGTGCTCTGTTCTCAGACCGGCTGTTGTGAAGAGTTTGAGAGAGTTGACAGAACTTGTTCGTCATCGCGAGAGCTTCGTAATGGACGCTGTAGGGCAGGAAGAAAGTGAACGGCAGCTGAACTGGGATCATCCGGCGAAGCGTCAGAGGGGATAATACGGAAGTCCTGCTGAAGTAGTTCATAGCCGAAAGAGATTCCAGTTGGGAATAGTCTTCCTCACATCGCGCTCGACTGTGATCTTTCAAATTGTGTGTCTGAAGCAGCTTTTGTGCAGAATAATTAGAATGCTTCTTATGCGCTTTAGAACTTTCGGAGAAGTGAGATTTGGCGATTCCGAATTCGGCCGTTGAGACGGAGTCGTCTTTGGTGGAATGTTTGGTCCTGGACTCAGATTTCTGATTAAGACGTGTGGATATTGTCTGATTCGCTGTTTTCTTTACGGCGCCGCCACCGGTCAACCTTTCAATGGAATAGTCTCCCGCTTCTAAGTGTGTGGAGATTTTGTTGACGCAATCTTTTTGAGTTTTGTTTGATGACAGGTCTTCCGTCAAGTTTCTTTGTTGAACAAGTTCGTCCCTCGTCGTCGAATGATTGAAATGATCATATTCTAATTTGACTGATTCTTTCACTTCATCTTCTTCTACTTGAAACGGTACCTCGTCGATTTTATAATTATGCTCGTCGACAAACCTTCCGTTTTCTAATTTTGAGACGTTTCTAGACTCTACCGCAAGTCCATCGCCGGAAATAGCTTCATGAGTGGGAAGGGGCGATTTTATATTCGAATCGGATATCCTATCCCTTTCTAAAACAGGATCAGTGCCAAATCGAGATTCACAATTACCATATGACTTTGTAGTGTAGCCACTAACTTTATCATTTCCATCAGGGGAAACTTCTGAAAATTCTGCTTCGTAATCTCGGTAATTATTACCAATTCTATTTGGCGAAACATTTCGAAGAGGGTGCGCGTTCTTATTGGAACTTAATTCAATATCCACAGAATCTTCATCGGTCGATTGACAGCGTCTGTAGACAAACCCCGCCTGAGCTAGGGCCTTACTATTTCTAGCAAATTTATTCTGCTGCCGGTAGAACGCCTTTCTTTTCGAGAAGTAGCTCGCTCCTTCTCGTCTAGCCTGTGACGCCTCGTCGTCTTCTTCAGACGAAGGCGGAGATTGAACCGTGGTCTCTCGGTCAGAAATGGGATTCGCTACGGAGGAGAGATTACGGGGCGGGTTTTTACGATCATAATGTCCCGCAGGCTGTGAGATCAGAATCGAGTTAAGGATTTCCTCAAACGTGTGCTTGTTAAGCACCGCCCATCGCTCGTCCTCTGCGAGCTGGCTCCTCCCACCTGAGCGATCGAAAGGCTGGGGGGTTTGGCCTCGTCTACCAGAATTATCAAATGTCTGGGCGGGGCTTGTGCAGACTGACATGTTTCAGTTGATTGACAGCTGCAAGGTCAATGATGAAGGTTTTCTTTTCACAAGGTGCTATTTCTTGAGTTTTCTTGAAACGAAATCGAGAAAAACTTTAAGTCTGGAATGTCACAAGGCAATAATTTTTTATTTTGTCAAGGTTATTCGATTGTAATAACTATTGTCGCACCGATAAATATACTAAAAGACATGGCGACGTAATATCCAATATCACAGCCTTGTTCAGTACTATATAGGATTCCATTAGTTTCTTGGACTTATCCTGTGACAAAGGGCGTTCTGCACATCCAAATTTTTACTTCGAATTCTTAAACCCTTTGTGCTAGCTCCAGACAGTTCTTTAAGCCCTTTGTGCTAATTCCAGACAATTTTGTTTAAGATATTTTTGACAAATCCAGATAATTGGCTAGACTAAACATTTGTTTTTTTTAAGTTTCTTCTTTTCCATAGTTTTTCTAAATAGCAGTCATGTTGTTCATATTCCAGGAATGATGAAAAAAATTTCAAGTTCTATTACGATAAAGTTCAGTTCAGTTGTAATTTCCATTCAATTATCAACTACAATTTGACAGCATTGAGCCCCGAATTGAGAATGAAAAACTAAAAAGACAACTGATACTCTATAGATTCAATTGTACCGGTATCTCTGACGATTCTTTAGGCATTCAGTTGAAGCAGACCGACGGGAGATGCGGGAGTTTAAATGAATGAAATACAAGCTGAATACCTACGTAGACGGAAGATAACATCAAAGCTCTAATGTAACATCCGATATTTATATTAAATTACAAAAGCTTTTTCTAGGCAGCGTCTGTATTGATTTAGCGCACAGGTATAATCCAAATTCAGTCGTTGTTGTGAGCGACGTCATTAATTTCCTAAAAATTCTTTTGCAAAAATTCTTCAAATTTATCAGAGAGACGTTTATTCCATAACATAAATTGTCTCTACTACGTAATTCGAGAGGTTTCTGTCCACTGAATGACACTCATAGTATATCCCCTGTAGTAGTCCCAGTCATCTAACAGTTCATTGTATCTGCAAGCAAAATTTACCAAAGTTTCAAAATTCATGCATTGCTAAATTTTATTTAAAACAGTTACATTTAACCTCAATTAATTTCCAAAATGACGATAATAGTAATAATAATATTAATGGCTTATCGTCCGTTTCTTCATACATGGATGATGTCAGGGACGTCCTTCCATCACTACAAATGTCTTAATAGCGTAGGGGTAACGTCATGAAGTTTTAGATGACAACTCCTGAGATGAATTGAATCCTTTTGCGTACGAATCCCGGCCGCGCTGACCTGAGAATAAAATCTCGGACACTCACTGGACTGGTTTTACGAAAAATGGTCTAAATTGCCTAACTGTTTAAACATGTGGTATTAAAAGTGATAAATATCAACATAGTTGATTATTCACTATAATGCATGTTTACTTTTTTTTACAAATCTATTTACCCAAACAATCTGAAAAAAAACATGTGCTGAAGAGAGAAAATGATCCTAAACGGGTGAAAAAAGACACTAGACTCTCTTGTTTGCTAGTAACAAGAGAATATGAGATCCTGAGGCTACACGTCCACAGTGGGAAACTAAACCGATTGTGTCACTGACGTACCATTAATAACTACTTTGGTTCTTAATTTATGAATTTGAAATTGAAGTTTAGATAAATTATGGGAACAGGATTTGAGGACCACTGAATGACACTCATAGTATATCACCCGTGGTTATCAAAATAAAGTAGCAATAAAGTTAATTGCATCTGCAAGAAAAATTGACAAAAGTTTCACTATTAATGAATAGGTAACTTTTATGTTAAAAAGCTGAATTTAAAGTAAATTTATTTTCTCGAAGTGTAGGAGAGGATGTCGGGAAAAGGATAATGAATGAGAGAAGAGAAGAAGAGAGAGAGAGAGAGAGAGAGAGAGAGATAAAAGAAGAGAATGAGAGAGAAAGCAGAGTGATTGAAAAAGGAAAAGAGGAATGAAGGACGGAAATCGGATGGATGTGACCTAGAAACGAAGAGTAGGAGAAAGATTTAGAGAACGATAGAGAGAAAGACAAAAAGAGAACGAGCGAAAGGAAATGAAGGAGACAAGAGTAGAAACAAATAGGAAAAGCAAGAGAAAGAAAGAGAGAGAGAAAGAGAGAGAGAGAGAGAGCGAGAGAGAGCGAAAGAGAGAATGACAGAGTGAGAGAGAGAATGAGAGAGAAAGAGAAAGAGAAAGAGAACGAAAGAGAGAGAGAGAGAGAAAGATAGAGAGAGAGAATGAAAGAGAGAGAGAAAGAGAGAGAGAGACAGAGAGAGAAAGAAAGAAAAGAGGAGTAAGGTAGTGGAGTAATATTCTCAGAAATCGTCGCGTGGATTGATCGGCAGTAGATTGAACAAAGCCGGTTCACTGTCTCAGTCGTCTGATGGTATACTTGAGTTCCCGCAGACAATGGAGCAAGCGATTTGTCAATAAATCCCTGTAAGAGCCCAACAATGAGCAGATCTAACGACAGAACATAATTGCATGCCGCTCATTTTCATACCAGCTAACGGTTGATAGGTTGAGAATTTAACGGGAGGCGAAATGTTTTGAATTAAGAGCAGGGGGGGTTAACCCTCTAATGAAAAATTTAGTAGAACGAGCCAGTTTGATGGAATGTTTACAGAGGCACAGCTCACTTAATCTAACTTACACCCATCATCTCTTACTGAAATCTGTCACGGCTATAGGAATACAAGCGTAAAGAAAGAGAGTACTGCGCGTATCTACTATCTACGTGTACTTAGAGACATCATGCAAGCAGGATAAATAGAGATCAGGATGAGCTTGAATGAGAGAGAGAGAGAGAGAGGGCTAGAGAGAGAGTCAGAAACAGAGTGAGAGAGAGAAGGCCAGAGAGAGTCAGAGAGAGAGAGAGAGAGGGCCAGAGAGAGTCAGAAACAGAGAGAGACAGAGAGACAGAGAGAGAAACAGAGAGAGAGAGAGAGAGAGAGAGAGAGTGCGAGAGAGAGAAAAAAAGAGAATGAAAGAATGAGAGAGAGTATAAGACAGATAGAAGGGGAGATCAATTGAGAGAGAGAGAGAGAGAGATTAAGGAAAATATTCTTCACTTTTTAGTGTTTGATCATATTGCTTACTCAAGCCATATTTTACAATCAATCAATGAATTAATTGTAATTTTCTATTTTCATCTACTATCTAGTCAATGCCATTGTGAAGAATATGTTAGTAAATAATGTATTGTTATCTTATGCCTAATAACGAATGTGACTCTGAGGTGGTTTTTCATTGTGTACGCAATTTCATTGTGGACATCGGTCATGACATCGCTTTAGAAATTATCGGATATTATTATTATTATTATTTTTTTTTTTTTTTTTTTTTTACCCCGGTGTAAAGAACCTGGGGTTTGATTATTATTATTATTATTATTATTATTATTATTATTATTATTATCGGTGTGTCTAAGCTAAAATTGACTGACAACTGTTTAAAAAAGTCTTGATGGTTGTTATTTTAATCATGTATTCTACGGTCCACAATATCAGACCAGATCAACAGTACCTCAGTCAACTCTTTACACTGTCTTTTGACAGAATGACAACAACTAAAATCTCGAGTTCATTCACTCAAGGTTTTCTTAAAACAAACTCACGGAAGAAAAGGAGTATTGACAAACATGCGTACACATTCGAGTAAATCCGCTAAATCTCATAACGCCACCGAAGCGGTAGCATTATTTCTGATTTTCAAGACACCACAAAGAATGGATCGGTCTAAAATCTAAAAACAGTGAGACGATATCTTAGCGAAAGGGAGCCATCACTCAAACAAAAGAATAGGAATAAGCCGCTGTCATGCAAGCAATCAATTTCACATTGAAGATGTCGTTTCGAAAGTATGTCACGCAAAACTAGATTTCCTAAACATTTTCATTACTCTATATCAACGTTATCAAGTAGTGAGTTTCGCTGGGGTATTCGTGATTCACCAATTTGTAACTGCGGTCAATCTGAAACCATGAAACATGCCGTTGAGGAGTGTCCTTTTACCTGCTTGCCGGGTGGTCTGTCTACGTTAAACTGTCTTATAAGTGAAGCAGTTACCTGGATCAAAGCATACGCTAAATAAATAAAAAGTTATCAACTTTCTTCTCTGGGTCGTTATGTCCTGTTTTTACGAGGACGACCCAGGTGAGTCTTGATGAGAAAGAAGACATTAAGATAGGCAATCCTTCGACCTGACACATTCAGGTAAACGAAACTTGGTTCTTACGTACTGTACAATCAATCAATCAATAAGAATTTAACGTACGGTTTCTCGCCATAAGGTAATGTCAGGTACGTCTCTTACAGACTCTATACAAACAGGCGCCAAAGCACCACACGATGACGGCTGAGTACACAACTGATATTACTTATTACTCTCTTCAGGGCTCTGCCAAGTGGCAGGTCCAAGGTACATATTCATACTCAAGTCTGTTTTCTCGCTCCATAAGAGCACTCCTTAGATCAACAAGTTAATCCCTTCACAAAGTCTATGCCTTATCAATACCTCATGTAGCCTATAGTTTGGGAAAAGTATGGCTGCCGAGGTGGTTTCCCGTTGCCTTTCTTACTGATTACTGTATTACTGAAATTATTTAAAACTGTATTATTGACATTACTTATTACTCTATTACTAGTATTACTTAAGTACTGTATTACTGATGTTACTTATTACTGTTATTACTGATGTTACTTATTACTGTTATTACTGATGTTACTTATTACTGTTATTACTGATGTTACTTATTACTGTTATTACTGATGTTACTTATTACTGTTATTACTGATGTTACTTATTACTGTTATTACGTATTCCAGTATTACTGATATAACATATTGCTGTAATAATAATAATAATAATAATAATAAAGGTTTAACGTTCGTTTCCTCATACAACGATGATGTCAGGGACATGATTGTTATTATTGATACTGCTGTTGCATGACAATGCTATTGATCATATTGCACGCATTAATACTACTTCTTAATGTACTCCACATTTAAAACCACTATCTTCTACTAGATTAAACTGCAATCACATCTCTAATAGTTACGCATTTCTCGCACAACTCTTGAGGCACGACAGTTTATTCGTATCGACCGCTTGACTGGAAGCGTATATTCGCTCTATAGAGCCGCCTATACTCCTAGCTTACTGACTGACTGACAGGCTGTCGATAGTCAAACAAACCAAACAATTCAGACATTGTCTACCTATACAGCACACACACACTTAGGCACACAAAGGCACATATACCACACATAGGTACACATAGGCACACTTAGGCACATATAGGCACACTTAGGCACACATAGGCACATACAGGCACACATAGGCACACATAGACACACATAGACACACATAGGCACATATAAGCACATATAGGTACACTTTTATTTGCTTGTTAAAGAAAGTTTGATTAGAGATGTTCTATTGAGCGATTGAGTGATATAGTGATTAATTGAATTGAGGTAGATTGCCCAATTAATTGATTTATTGATTGATTGAATTAGCTTTGGAATATATGTCTTGAGGGGATTAAGGATAGGTTGGCTCTTTGCGTCTTTTTTAAACTTTTTGTTAATAGTTCTTTTCTACTACCCAAGGCCTCTTTTGCTTGTGCAATCCTACTGCATATTTCAGTCTCACATTTCCCGTCATTGGTTATAGCATGACCCAAATGTTTGAAATTGCTTACCTGTTCCAATTTCGCACCATTTATAATAATATTGACTTCACCTCTATTCTCACACTAATATATTATATGCAAGCTAGTAAATTAACTATAGATTAAATCATACACATGTATAAGTTAATAAATTAGCCATAAATTCAATTATATATCAGCTAATAGCATCATCATCTTCCCTTAAATCCCATTAAGCTTGTTTTGTTGTTGAGATCCAGTTTAACACATACGGTCATTCTCCTCCTCATCATCATCATCATCATCACCATCATCATCATCATCATCGTCATCGTCATCATCGTCATCATCATCATCATCATTATTTTATCTTTAATCCCAGTTTAACTAGTGTCGGAACACAAATAGATATTCCCCAATCCTCTCTGTCCCACACCATATCGTTGTCATTCCTTTGTTTTTCTTATCTTTTTTAAACACCACACCCCATGTCATTTGTAGTCTACCTCTCTCTAGCTTAACTCCAACTCATCCCTCCAAAATCTCTTTACTACATCTCTTCCTTTCTCACTGTATGGTCAAACTTTCTCAATCTCCAATGAGATAAAGATCGTGAAAATCTTGGCATGGACTATTGTGTGGATGTGAAACATGAACCTTAAGTGAGGAAGATATCAGTAAACTGGAGGTATTCAAAATGTGGATATGGAGAATAATGGAAAGGATTATCTGGCCTCAAAAATTTACAAATGAGGAAGTTCTGGAGAGAGTTGGCACAGATAGACAGTTGATAGATGTAGTATGCATGTATAGGACATATTCTAAATGGCAAAAGTTAACAAAAAGAGGTCATAGAAGGCAGAATGGAAGAAAATAGAGGCAGAGGCAGACCGAGATTAGGTATGTTAGATGATTTAGGGATTCACTCATATGTGGATATGAAGAGGAAAGCGTAAGACAGAGAAAAGTGGAAGCTTTATATATCTTGGACCTGCCAAAAAGCAGTGCTCTAGGAGAGAGAGAGAGAGAAAGAGAGAGATAGATAATTGAACCTATTCTTTTCTCAGTTTTGCAGACTGCTTGTGATTGCATATCGCTGATGTATTGTATCACTTGTTCTATATCTTTTTAATTAAAGTCTAACCCAGAAATTTATGTTCAAATATTAACTAAACGCTAACTTAAAGTGTAAATTCACCCTCACTCGTAATTTACTCTATATAAAATATTTATTACAGATGTAGCTTGCATATGCAATCATCTTCAGAAAAACTGTACCAATAAGCGCTGAAATTTAAAACATCTAAAAAGCAAATGATAACGTCAGTTTCCTCACTCGAAAGTAATGCCAGTGACGGGCGAGCCCAGGATTTGAACCCCCGCAAATACTGATCCGCGGTCGAGTACCTTACCGACATCGCCGCTGACTCCAGCCAATGTTAACGTCCCATTCTACTGCCCTATCTTCACCGGAAACGCCAGTTCTATCCCATAATATTTCATGATAGAGGCATGGGATTGTTTGCACACGACTGCATACCTAGCGTCTAGCTCACACCCTCTCAGTTATTTCACGTGAACTAACGGCATGAATCTAACGAGACAGGAGCATTTTTGGCATAGTTTAAACACTAGAGCCTATTGTTCGCCGTACTTCTCAACAAAACAAAAATAAACAGACATAAAAGTCATTTTAAACGTCTGAGCAACAGACCATAGGCCCTTGTTGCTCTCAAGTGTTAGCAAAAAGTGATTCCGGTCGATTGAAAGACATAATTATATAAGTTACTTTTAAAAATTAATATATTAATACTTTCAAAGATTAATATGACTTTTAAAATTGTAAGCTGCTAAAGATGTTGTGTGGTTAATTAAGTGAAAATTTCGAGTAAATATTTGTCGCTATGAAAATAAATCAACAAATCAATCATTCAACCAATCAACCAATCAATCAATCAATCAATCAATCAATCAATCAATAATTCATTAAATCGAGAAGTTACCTACGTGTTCACTGATTCAATACAGCAAACGATATATTGATCATTTAATCAATTATCACTTATTACTCAAATTAGGCAGACATTCCAGTCAACCATGCGGCTATACCATAGTCATCTGACACCAGAGTCATCTGACACCAGTGTCATCTGACACCCGTGGTACAATTAAAAATATACTACTGTCATTCTTATCATTGCTAACAGTATTATCATTACTAACAGTATTATCATTACTAACAGTATTATCATTACTAACAGTATTATCATTACTAACAGTATTATCATACTAACAGTATTATCATTACTAACAGTATTATCATTAACAGTATTATCATTACTAACAGTATTATCATTACTAACAGTATTATCATTACTAACAGTATTATCATTACTAACAGTATTATCATTACTAACAGTATTATCATTACTAACAGTATTATCATTACTAACAGTATTATCATTACAGTATTATCAGTATTATCATTACTAACAGTATTATCATTACTAACAGTATTATCATTACTAACAGTATTATCATTACTAACAGTATTATCATTACTAACAGTATTATCATTACTAACAGTATTATCATTACTAAC
>CAJHZI010000226.1:640000-650000 GCA_905160935.1 Enchytraeus crypticus | reverse complement strand
CAGCTTCCTCACTCGAAAGCGATGTCAGTGACGGGCGAGCCCAGAATTTGAACCCCGCACCTACTGATCCGCGGTCGAATATCTTGACGGCATCGTCAGTGACGGAGAACAAGAACAACAAGAACAATAAGAACAAAAACAAGAGCAACAATAAAAAGATCAACCACAACAAGATCAACAATAACAAGAGCAACAACAACAAGAGCAACAACAGCAATGGCAACGACTATAAGAGCAACAACTATAAGTGCAACAACCATAGGGGCAACAACAACAACAATAACAAGAGCAACAACAACAAGATCAACAAGCCAGTGGCCAGAATTCAAAGCCAAAATCAATCTACAGCAAAAGGATCACAGGATCCCTGGAAGGTTAATCATGTATCGCAACTTGCTGTCAATTGGCGCTATCAACAGCCAAGATATGATTTGAAAGGACTACAAGAAAATCGTGTCAAGAACTCTAAGAATGATCTATATTTAATTGATATCAGTTAGTTCCAGGGACCTTCAAGTTATCAGATAGGTTCTCACGCAAGTTGAATTCCGGCTTTTGTTATTATTGGGATTTACTTAGCAGCGAGGAATGCTCTCATGCGTGGCTTACATACGTGGCGTACATGCGTGGCGTACATGCGTGGCGTACATGCGTGGCTTACATGCGTGGCTTACATGCGTGGCGTACGTGTGTAGCGTACATGCGTGGCGTACAGGCGTAGCGTACATACGTGGTGTACATGATACCATACATGTGTGACGTACATAAGTGTACTTTAGTACCATTGTTCTACTCCAATCAAAATGTTACTGAATTAAGTACCTCGAGTATGGATTCTGATTAATGGTGCTTGATGTTATAATTGCCAACTCTATCACTTTAATTGATGTTTTTGTTATTATTCTTACTTGTGTTGTGTCCGTGTTGCTGAAAAATAGACAACCAGGAACTTAAAAGGCGACATAGCACTAAGATCCAAACCAGCGTCTGAAAGGGCATTCGATTGATGAGTGCCTAGGGTCTAGAAATACATATAGCTACAAAATATCTAATTCAGGCAATAGTTCAACTGGGATTCTTGAATTCCAACTGAACTAGTCCCGGAATTAGAAATGATGTAGCTGTTGATGATGACGATTAAAGAGTATTTTAAAATCTTTTAATTTATTAAAATCTTTTAATTGAATAGATTGGCAGTGGCAGATGTTAGGTTTAATAACTCACGACTTGTCCATCCTGTCGATCCTATGCTAAGTTTGTTTAACCTCATTTTCTAAATTCCTCTGATCTTTCGACGACATTTCATGCCTGGATCTGTTAGTTTGTCGTTAACTATTACGTCACGGCTTGGCTACATTTCACTGGGAAAATTACTCTAGTGTTGCTTGATCCCGTTAAGAAAAAAGTAAAAAGTAAACACGCATTATAGTGAATAATCAACTATGTTGATATTTATCACTTTTAAAACCACATGTTTAATCCGTTAGGCAATTTAGACCATTTTCCGTATAACCAGTCCAGTGAATGTCCGAGATTTTACTCTCAAATCAGCGCGACCGGGATTCGAACTCACAAGAATTCAAATCACCTTAGGATTTGTCATTTAAAACTTCATGACGTTACCCCTACGCTATTTAGACATTCTAAGTCAATTTATTTATTTATTTATTTTATTTAGACATTCTAAGTTAAGTGACTGATAGAGATACAAACTGTACTGCACATCGATCAATTCTGAAATTATTCAAGTAATAGTAGTAGTAGTAGTAGTAATAGTAGTAGTAGTAGTAGTAGTAGTAGTAGTAGTAGTAATAATAATAATAATAATAGTAATAATAATAATAATAATAATAATAATAATAATGAAAGCGACAAAGGCTATTGTTAACGTCAGTCAATATTAGCTTTTGGGATTCGAACCCATGAGGGTTCTATTCACCTCAGGATCTATCATTTAAAACTTCATCACGTTACCCTGCACTATTAAGACATTCAATAGAAAGGGAGAGAGTGCGTGTAGGTAAAACAGTAACTATAACATTTGTAACTAAGCAAGGAAGTAAACACGTGCATAGTGTCACGGGTGTAACTAGACGAACAAAAAAGCGATGTAATATTACGTGATCTGAAGAATGTTCAGAATGATGGGAAGCTAAGGTCATATAGCTCATGTTTGCCTGTCAGGAGACGTCAGATGTTTGAGCAAGGTGTCACGTTCACACATTACCTACTCTAACGAGCGTTTTCTTCTTCTTCATCTTCTTATTCTTTTTCTTATTCTATTCATTCTTTATCATCATCGTCATAATCATCATAATCATTATCATCATCATCATTATCATCAGCATTATCATCATCCTCTTCTTCATTTTCATCTTCTTTTTATTTTTTTCTTCTTTATCATCATCATCTTCTTCTTTTTATACTTCTTTTCTTCTTATTGTTCTTCTTATTGTTCTTCTTCTTCTTTTCTTCTTCTTCTTCTTCAACTTCTTCTTCTATGAAATCTGCTCTGACAAGCATGATTGTCCACTACAAGAGATCAAGTCAGGCTCCTACATATCATAGTCAGGTAGAGTTTAGCGGCTCTTTTATCTCCCTTTAAAAGCCTGCATTAGGATGGCATCGAGAAAATACGTCAGAGTCATATTATTCCCAAGCTATAGGCTATCATTATTACCATGCTTTTCATTATTATCATTATTATCACTCTTATCATGCTTATCACTATCATCATAATTATCACTCTTATCATGCTTATCACTATCATCATAATTATCACTCTTATCATGCTTATCATTATCATCATTATTATCATTATCATCATTGTTATCACTCTTATCACTCTTATCATTATTATCATTATTATCATTATTATCATTATTATCATTATTATCATTATTATCATTATTATCATTATTATCATTATTATCATTACTAACAGTATTATCATTATTATCATTATTATCATTATTATCATTATTATCATTATTATCACTATCATCATGCTTATCATTATCATCATGCTTATCACAATTGACCACAGCCAGGATGTCAGCAATTTAGAATATATTTTGGCTTGCCTGAAAATAACTGGAGTCCTTCTATTTCTGAATTCTTAACATTTTCACTTTGTTAATCTGTAGTCAAATTATTATAGAATAAAATAAACTAAAATAAATAAATAATATAATAATCAAGTAAAATTATGGTATTTTCATTTTCAATGCATAATAACTAATAGTCTATAATCAAATGATTACCATTCATTCAGAAATTCGGTATCTATAATTTCTCTTATAAGCCTACTTCAAGGCCTGTAGAATAACTTCACATAATGCTGAATTTTCAGCTTTAAAAAATCATTTTCTGTTCTTTTTCTTGACGAATATCATTCCATAGTGTTCGATGTTGTCACAGATTGATGGTTGAAGACAGTAAAACTCTAATTTCTGTTACGGCTGCTGTTTATTTTATGTCTAATGTGAAATTGTATACTAAATTCAGATAAACAAAATTGCATTGCTATAGAGATTCTCTTTCTAAAGTTGCATATTATGTCGATATTTAATCACCGGTAATACCTTCTCGTCCAGTGTTACTCTGCATCATCAGCACATCTTTTTCGAACAAGCATTATCCTGTGACTACATTTCTCTGCAGTTAACCAGATCAAAACCCCTATTAAATTTTAACGTGAAATAAAGCGGCCAGCCCCAGAACTTATATTATGAGCTCAGAGTGAACTAACCACCCACGAGCATCAGACCATTCTTAGTATCAATGTTCGCATTGATTGTATTTGGCAATTTTTTCCCAGGGGGGTTAGGGGTTTGAAGGCTTGCTAGGGGTTCTCGGACATTCACTGGACCGGTTTCCGTATCGAATAACCAGTCTAGTGAATAACTGAGATTTTACTCTCAGATCAGCGCGGCTGTGATTCGAACCCACGAGAGTTCAATTCACCTCAGGATCTGTCATCTAAAACATCATGGGTAACGTCAAGAAGGTTTAAATGACAGATTCTAAGGTGAATTGAACCCTCATGGGTTTGAATCCCAGCCGCGCAGATCTGAGAGTAAAAGCTTGAACATTCACTGGACTGGTTATACGGAAAATGGTCTAAATTGCCTAACGATTTAAACATGTGGTATTAAAAGCGATAGATATCAACACAGTTGATTATTGCACTATAATGCGTGTTTATTAGGGCTTTGTCTTATTGCGGAGGCTGCAACTGGAGGGGCTAAAGCAGGGTGGGTCACACATCTATTAAGGGGGGGGGGGGTTGAACCCACAATCCTCCCAGTAAATGCAACTCATGATCATAACTGAGCTCCTGTGGAGAGATTATGTTGATATTTATTTTGGTTTATTTAAATATAATGTATATATCTCTCTTAGTGCACTGCCTACTGGCAGGTCCATGGTACATAACGCCTCCACTCTTCTCTGTATTCCGCCTTCCTCTTCATTTCCACGTATGAGTGGGTCTTTAAATCATCTAACATACCTAATCTCGGCCTGCCCCTGTTTCTTTTTCCTTTATTCCTTGGAAGGAATGTATATATATATATATATATATATACATATATATATATATATATATCTCTTAGTGCATATATATACATGTATATATCTATATATATATATACCGCATATACATATATTAATATATATACAGTATATATATATATATATATAATATATACATGTATATATATATATATATATACATATATATATATATATATATATATATATATATATATATATATATATATATATATATAGTTTTTATTTATCTCTATATGTGTTGACCTTTCCTTTGAATATTTAATTTTATTTAGCAAAAGTAAACCTTACTTAGTTTTAAACTTTCATTTAGTCCAATTTCCGGACATTTACCAGCAATGTGAAGTATAACTTCTAGATCTGCGCGGCTGAGAATGGAACTCATGAGAGTTCAATGCACCTCAGAATCTGGCATTTAAAACTTCACGACGTTACCTGACGTTATAAAGTTTTAAACCAGTATTTCAGTGAATGTGAATGTTATAGTGAAATATACATGTACTTAATTGCTTCCCTTTAAGAATATTTTATTCCTTTAGATGCATATGTCATAGGCCTACAATCATTGCCAATCTCAAAATGTAGGCATACAATCATTGCCTATCTAAAGACGTAGGCATACAATCGTTGCCTATCTAAAGACGTAGGCTTATAATCATTGCCTATCTAAAGACGAGGCTTACAATCGTTGCCTATCTAAAGACGTAGGCTTACAATCGTTGCCTATCTAAAGACGTAGGCGAGTGGAAATCTATATTTGTTATTGCAATCCGTATAAAAACATCGTTTGATAGAACTTCAGCAAAACGATCGAGTTTTTGCTGCTGACATTCCATTTGTCTAAAGAATACCTGCTGATAGTGAGAGATTGAATGTGCCACTAATGTGCTACAACTGTGTGCTACTGTTGTGTGCTACTGATGTGTGCTACTGATGTGTGCTACTGTTGTGTGCTACTGATATTTGCTACTGATGTGTGCTACTATTGTGTGCTACTGTAGTGTGCTACTGATGTGTGCTACTGATGTGTGCTACTGTTGTGTGCTACTGTTGTGTGCTACTGATGTGTGCTACTGATGTGTGCTACTGATGTGTGCTACTGTTGTGTGCTACTGTTGTGTGCTACTGCTAGCTGCTACGGTCGTGTGCAAACTCATTGAAATAAATATACAAACTTTACGTAATGCATCAACCTATGTGAGACAGGGATTAAGAGGTATAATTTGTCAAATGCCTACAGGAAATCTTCACCGTTAGAAGTCAATTTAGAATTTCATTTAAGAGTTTGGGTGGAACGGTCGAATAGGTTATCTGGAATAATCTGGAATCCGGCGGCGGTATTTCTACGGCAATTAAGCGCAAAGTAAGAAAAAACCACGAAGCTGGTAACTCTAAACTCAGCCCTATTCTATAAGGTTGCAGGAGAAATAGACAAGTTCGGTCAATTTGAAGCCCAGTTTCAAGTTACAACGAAGGATGCCAGAATATTTAGCGGTATTTTACAGGTATTCTCAAAAATTAGTGTAAATTTAACAGTCTGTGATATTTAGCATATTAACTGCAAAGTTAACTAATTTCGCAATTTTTGAAAAGCTAACTGATCTATTAGCAAAATTTAAATATCTACTTGTTAGTAGTGTCTTGTATTAATAGAGACACTTTAGATACTTGTTAATAGTATCTACTATGTTATTTGCTGGAGAAAACAGTTGAAAGATTAATATTCAAAGATTTAACAAATCACTTTGCCTAGATGTTGTCATCTATGAATGTTGCCTCTAATTGTGTTTGTTATTTTTAATTGATTTCTAGTGAGAGGAGTGTAAACACACGAAAAGAGAAGGAACAAGAGTAAGAATCAGATAAAGGAAGATTAGAAAAAACAAGAAGAAGAGACAGACAGAAAAGGAAGAGAAAGAATATGAATAAGAGCCAGAAAAGATGATAAAAACACTTAAATTTAAGCTATGCTATCGATTGATACTCATTACAGGAAGAGATTTGGCTAACATGAAAGCTTGTTTGTCTCAGAATCGATTGGTTTTTATTTAAAACCCACGTCAATAGACAGTAATTAGATATTCCAGAGAATAGAGAATCACTGGTCCCGTATCAGACTTATGCTGCAAATAGGCGCAGCTAGAGGCTGATATATATATATATATATATATATATGTATATATATATACATGAATATATATATATATATATAGTATCTACATATGTATATATATATATACATCATCATCATCAACATCATCATCGTCATCATCATCTTCCCTTGAATCCCAGTTTAATAATGTCGGGATTCAAATAGACTTTCTCCAGATCCAGTCAAGTTTACTCATTCGTTTCAGTTAAAAGTTATGTATGTATGCATATATATATATATATATATATATATATATATATATATACATGAATATACAGTATATATATATATATATATATATATATATATATATATATATATAATATTAGACACTGTACAATATATATATCAGCACCACAAGAAGCAGCTAGCAGTGGCTTGCAAATCCAGATGGAGGAAGAAATGTTTACATGGAGAGATGGAAGACATGGAGGTGGAGAGTGGAAGTTTAAATGAACTCAGTCCCTGCCAAGAGTGCATAGTGAGTGCAAACCTGAAGCATTAACTGCTAGACTGGCGAATCTCAACCATATTCGTTGCTGGCTATTTGTTTGATTTCGTTTTTGTCAATTTCGTTACAGAGAAATTATAAAATATTACTGGCATTGTTGTTAACACTATCTCTCTCTCTCCCTATCTCTCTCTCTCCCTCTTTCTCTCTTAGTGCACTGCCTCTTGGTAGGTTCATAGTATATAACGCCTCCACGCTTCTCTGTCTTCCGCTTTCCTCTTGATGTCCACATATGAATGGGTCTTTAAATCATCTAACAGTCCTAATCTCGGCCAGCCTCTGCCTCTTTTTCCTTCCATTCTTCCTTCTATGACCTCTTTTAATAGACTTCCCCCCTTCGAACTATCTTATTAACTATTAATTATTTAATATACCAATTAATCAATTTATTTATTTATTTTATTAATTGGTTGTTTAAGATTTTACAAGCAGTTGAACTTCAGTTTCATGTCACTATCAATCAACCAATCAGTCAGTCGATTTGTCGAATTCTTATATATAATCTTATCCGTGCGCATATTATGAGGTCCCACTTAGAAATTGATTAGTAAGAATTCTACTGCTGAAATTAAGAACTTGAAAAGCAAAATTTACATTCACAAATTTCTAAACCAAATCTAAATCCTAACCCTAGCAACACTATCAATTTCGAAATGAACTTTTCTAAATATTCTGCTAACACGTACAAAACACAGTAGCATATTGTAGCTATGGGGTTTCCAGTGTATAATATCTTTGGTGCACCGAGTGAACTGCATTTGTCATTGATCGAAAATCCCTTGGACGCATGGCATACAGACCTCGAGAATATCCGCTGATGACAATTTCTAACCTTTCTTCTAAACCACTTTAAATCCATTTCAAACGATTGCTATCTTTTCCACTTAATTCTTTTCCACTTAGTTCTTTTTCTCTTCTTTCACCACAGAGTTGTTGAGTGGAGAAAACCATCGACAGATTTTTCTACAATTGCTCTTCTTGCTGCGTATTATAGAAACGTCTAATTCTATTCATTTTTAAACACAATATTTGTTCGATGGCATTACATGTAGATGTGAAAAAATATTAAAACTTTAAAATTTTATATTATTGTTACTGCTGCTATTATTTCATCGGCTAGGAAGTACTAAACTTTAGATATTTAGCCCATTTTCGCAGCAATGACAATTATTTATTAATGGCGTCAACTGCGAAATTAAAATCTTAAAATTTTATTTTTAGTTTGTAGCTGCTGCAGAATATTTTTTTTACCTTATATAAACAGGAAAATAGAGGAGTGCTGTATTCACAGTCAATACGCCATCTTCTAGATATGTGTTATTATTATTATTTTTAATTATTAATACTTATTAATAGTATTAATATTTACCGCTAATAATAATTACTAATTGATTACTACTATTAACAAATAATAATAATAATAATAATAATAATAATAATAATAATAATCATAATAATAAAAGCTAAAAAAAGCTAAGATTAACGTCAGTTTCCTCACTCGAAAGCTATGTAAGTGACGGGCGAGCCCAGGATTTGAACCCGCACCTACTGATCCGCGGTCGAGTATCTTACCGACTTCGCCATTGGCTCCAGCCAATTACTAATAGTAATAATAGTAGTAGTAATAATAATATACCACTAGACCATTAAAAAAACATGGAATTTTTATTGACAAATTAGCCTTAAACGAATTTGATTTAATTTGTAACAGAATATTTAAAATGTTAGAGACTGAAGTTTTGTGTAACGTCGGTTTCCTATCCCGAGAATATGTCAGTGACGGTTAGAGCACTGAATTTGAACCCTGAACCTACTAATCAGCAGTAGAAAACTGGCTGAAGCCAGTGGCGATGTCGGTAAGTTATTCGACCGCGGATCAGTACGTGCGGGGTTCAAATCCTGGACTTTGCTCGTCACTGACATCGCTTTCGAGTGAGAAAACTGACGTTAAAATTAGCTTTACCAGTTTTTTTCTTGTCAGATCGTGCTTGACTTAGCCTGAGGTAGATATCGGTAGCTCAGTTTTTCTTCCATGAGTCACGTGTCAATCGCGCTAATGCTCAAGTCTTGTACTACCAGGAGACAGGAAAATCTGGTTTCTGGGGAAAGCAATAAGTGATAAGAATAACCGTTAACTGCAAGCGCCGTAAGAGATCTGATGAAAGCACAACAGAACCACCTCAGAAGCTATATTTTTCATCATCAATTGGCTACATTACTGTTTAGGTAAAGAAAGATTATCATAAATTCTTATCACAAAAAGAAAGACCGAAGTGATGATCATAAAATTCATAAAAGTAAAACTAATAAAAAAATAATAAAGGTTTAACGTCCGTTTACTCATACAACGATGATGTCACAGACGTCCCCATCACATGTCACTGCAAATCGATTCACTCCAAACGATCTGAAAAACACGTGCTGAAGAGAAAGAAAAAATAAAGTTGATAGTAATAGGCAAAGGAAGTTGAAGAAAAACAGAATTAATAGAGAAATGAGGCTGAAAATAGGAGGCAAAAGTTGAAAATGAGGTAGCAAAAAGGAAGAACTAAGGTAGAATATAGGGAGGAATGAGGTAGAAAGTAGAAAAATATGGATTATAAATAGGAAAAGATGATGGATACTTGAAACAAAAAATTAATACGGGAAAATTTAAGTAGAATTTAAGGAGTTAATTAACGTGTAGTATTAAGAGTAAATAGAATTGGCCGTTCGTGACTGAGCAATGAAAGCTCTGGTAGAATTGAGCACTCGTGACTGAG
>CAJHZI010000226.1:610000-635000 GCA_905160935.1 Enchytraeus crypticus | reverse complement strand
AAAAATGAAATAATAATATAATCAAATCAAGAACCATAATCAGGAATATAATGACAACAACAACAGAATCTGAGTCCTACTGTTGTCCATGACAACACTGAGCACTATGGCACAAAATCCAATGATCGATGAGCGGAGTATAGGGTCCATAAACGGTGCGAACTCGAAATAAGGGAATTCAGTCCAAGGAATACTAACTTTTTAATTTTATTGTATCGATGCTAGAGTTACTTCTTTGATAAAGGAGAGTAACCTATCAAACCAGGTATATTCAGCAAATTACCTGCAACATCTCTTGAAGAGAATTATTGATATGCAGACGATCTTAGTTGGAGTTACTAGAAATACTGAGTGATAATAATGAACTTACCTTTTTAAGACGACATATTTAACTCGAATTTACATCCAAAAATGAGATGTTCAATAAAATAAACTATTTTAAGACTTTAAGTGAGAACAATCTGCTAACGTTTAGACTTTCAACAAAGCAACTGCCTGGAAATCCTGATTCCATCTCAAGCACCACAGAGACTAGGGACACCTGATAGATCTGCTGCAGCTGCTGAGAGATCTGCTCGCAGCAGTGATGCGAAAATAGGTGCCGGCCAATTACAACACTTATTACAACACTTTGAATGTCTCAATAGCGCAATGGTTAAGGGTGTAGATAACGTCATGAAGCTTTAAATGACAGACCCAGAGGTGAATCGAACTCTCGTGGGTTCGATTCCCAGCCGCGCTGATCTGAGAGTAAAATCTCGGATATTCACTGGACTGGCAACACGGAAAATGGACTAAATTGCCTAACGGATATAACATGTGGTATTAAAAGTGATAGATATAAACGTATTTGATCATTTCACTATAACGTGTGTTATTATTATTATTATTATTATTATTATTATTATCACTTGAATTCTGATACTATTTGCTAGCTTTCATAGGGCTTTAAATAAGTACATTACGCACATTATAGCGAAATGAGCAACTATATCTATATCTGATGTGGAAACGGACGTAAATTATTTAAATAATGTATATCTGATGAGGAAACAGACATTAAACCTTTCTTATTTATTTATTATTTATCTACATTCCACTTATGAGCATTAATTCATTACTTGCATTAATTCACTTATTAATACATAACTTAAATTCCATTTATTATGCCACTTTTGCTGTTTTACACGAATAAACCGGCAGTTGAGCCAATTTTTTCTATAACCAATTCTATAAATCAAACCATTGAAACGTGTTACTGTGCTATCCAAATTCAAAATAACATATACATTAAATTGTCAACTAACTGCCTTCTGTTTATTGATTGCTTTAAATTTCCCCAAAAGAAAACCAATATCTTGGAAAATGCGTGTACTGGTTAACTTTCTGTGATATTCGAGGCGAAGATAGTGATAAAACAATAAGGCAAATTCTCAAAATTGAACATGCAGTGGTCTATATACTATTCCTTTGGCTAAAGCGAGGGGGCAGGTAGGGTGGGGAGCATATATTCCCAAGATATCGGGAAAAATTCATATAAAGCCAAAAATACACATGCCAGAATTCATAAATTATTTAAAGTGTGAACCTCCCAAACATTAAATTACCTCCCAAAGATTAAAATACTTCGCAAGAGATTAAAGTACCTCGCAAAGTTTAAAGTACCTCGCAAGTCGCAAGAGATTAAAGTACCTCCCAAAGATTAAAATACCTCGCAAAAGGCAAAGCATCTTGCAAAAAAAACTGAAATGCTTCTCCGAAGATGACAGTGCTCCCTTAGCTTAATTCTGGCTACGTCACTATTCTACTCGTATTGTGGCGTTTTGTCACTAGTCGACTTGATTATGCATTTGTAGCCTAGAGAAGCGATTTATTATAATCTTATTTATTAATTAATTAATTTAGTTTGTATTAATGTATTAAAAAATATGAAGAAGAGTTGGATAGGACACATTCTAAGGGAGGTAAGTCTATTACAAGAGGTCATAGAAGGTAGAATGGAAGGAAAGAGAGGTAGAGGCAGGCCGAGATTAGGGATGTTATATGATTTAAAGACCCACTCATATGTGGACATGAAGAGGAAAAATATATTGTAATAAAAATCTATTACATATGTGCATATACGGTAAGTTTCATTTTCAGGTGCCCATGCTCGAAGAATTTCTTGACGCAAATTGTGTCATGGTTGTATGGCGAATTCGCCCTTTAGGGGCCCTATAGCCGTATTAAGCAAATCCATCAGCGATGGGGAGAATACTTAAGGCCGATACTGAGTTGAATTGAAATGTCATGGTTTCGATTCTCGGCCCATTTATCATAACAAAATCTATAACATTCATAGGACTGTAAAATAGAGGGTCAACTCTTTTATAACGTTTACAAAGTGTAATAATAGAGTGCTAGCTATCATCGTGAACTAGAATTTTGCTACAAAAGTTGTCTCAGTTACGCTGAGAGGCCAGTCAAGTGTCGCGTATTGCGGCTAATTGAAAGGCTTATCAGAGGATTGGTTGGTACTTATTTTCACTGCTGCTGCGGATAGTACAAACCCCACGCCTGCGTGTTTCAGGATTAAAGCATATTAATTAACCCATCACTTATTATCAAATGTCCTCTAAGCAACGCCTATTTATTTGATTGACATGACATTACCTTTTGTATTGTAGATTTTTCTCCTCCAAGCATAATATTACTGCTTTAAATTCAGATTAAAACGAAATAAGGTAGGCTCTTGGAAATTGAATTTAGTGATCTGTTTTGGTAAAATACCTTTTAATTGGTCCTAATATTAAAATAACTCCCGTTTAATTTTTTTCCAGAAACCTCTTTATGATCTGAAAAGTAAATTAATTGTAATAACATGCACATGCTAGTTTAATATGAGGATTAATAAAAGTATGAGGATTAATAAAAGTATGAGGATTAATAAAAGTATGAGGATTAATAAAAGTGTGAGGATTAATAAAAGTATGAGGATTAATAAAAGTATGAGGATTAATAAAAGTATGAGGATTAATAAAAGTATGAGGATTAATAAAAGTATGAGGATTAATAAAAGTATGAGGATTAATAAAAGTGTGAGGATTAATAAAAGTATGAGGATTAATAAAAGTATGAGGATTAATAAAAGTATGAGGATTAATAAAAGTGTGAGGATTAATAAAAGTATGAGGATTAATAAAAGTATGAGGATTAATAAAAGTATGAGGATTAATAAAAGTATGAGGATTAATAAAAGTAGGATTAATAAAAGTATGAGGATTAATAAAAGTATGAGGATTAATAAAAGTGTGAGGATTAATAAAAGTATGAGGATTAATAAAAGTATGAGGATTAATAAAAGTATGAGGATTGAGGATTAATAAAAGTATGAGGATTAATAAAAGTATGAGGATTAATAAAAGTGTGAGGATTAATAAAAGTATGAGGATTAATAAAAGTATGAGGATTAATAAAAGTATGAGGATTAATAAAAGTATGAGGATTAATAAAAGTATGAGGATTAATAAAAGTGTGAGGATTAATAAAAGTATGAGGATTAATAAAAGTATGAGGATTAATAAAAGTATGAGGATTAATAAAAGTATGAGGATTAATAAAAGTATGAGGATTAATAAAAGTATGAGGATTAATAAAAGTGTGAGGATTAATAAAAGTATGAGGATTAATAAAAGTATGAGGATTAATAAAAGTATGGGAATTAATAAAAGTATGAGGATTAATTATAAAGATAAGGATGTATGATGTGAGAGTGTATGGGAGTTACATGTACATAGGTGTAAATATTTCATTTAAAAATACACGATTAGATCAGATAAGGATCTAATGGACTAGATGGGTAAACCGGATAGTTTCTCATGGAATGACGCACCTGCCCAGTTGCCGAAGCTGAGGAAGCAAAGGGGTCCACCTCGTTATAAGCAGAATCCCTCTAGAATAATATTATATCAAAATGAATATGTTGGATGCTTTAAAGATCCACTCATATGTGGACGTGAAGAGGAAAACAGAAGATAGAGAAGAGTGGGGGCGTTAAGTACCATGGATTTGCCAATAGGTAGTGCACTAAGAGAGAGAGAGAGAGATATCAGATAATAAGATTCAACTATTTCAGTCACACTATCAAGGATGATGGGAAGTGTGAAACAGAAATAAAATGTATAATAGCACAGGCGAAAGAGGCCTTTAATCTAAAGACAACTCTACCTTTACATTTATTCCAAATACAACTCTAGCCTTACCAGTAGTCTAAATAAAACTCTAGCTTTACCTGTAGTCTAACGACTAGTCTAACTTTATATTTAGTCTAAAGACAACTCCAGCTTTACATTTAGTCTAAAGACAACTCCATCTTTACCAGTAGTCTAAAGACAACTTTAGCTTTACCAGTCGTCTAAATATAACTCAAGTCTTACCTATAGTTTCATCTCTGGAGCAGATACAACTGACGGACAAATTCCCGCAGTACATCACTCATACACTAATCATATCTAGGAAGCCCATCAAATGCTGCCGTTAGTTTATCTTACCATGTGATATTTGTTCTATCTCACTAAAATAGTTTGTCTGATTTCTTATATACACGTGCAATCAACCTATCAATCAATTTTCGTTTATTAGAGCAGATCTGAGAAACATAAATCATTGAAACAATACATATGAAAATTACAAAAAGTAAAAGTGAGAAATAGAGTAATTAGGAAAGTATAAGGAACAGATATCATACAGAGCGAGAGATTAGACCTACAGAGAAAATTAACTTATCCAGAAATCCATTCAGCTAGAGTGAGTTATTTAAAATTAAAAAGGCGTCAGTTTGTGAAATTAAGTTCGTCTCGTTGAGGTAGGAAAAGTTGAGTCCATATTTTACATATTTATTTTCATTTTTTAAATAACTATATACTTTATGTGTTGAAGTTATTTTCTGTCGTTAAACAAACACTAGTTTTAACTTCTTTAGTTACTATAGATCGGCTGGAGCCAGTGGCGATGTCGTTAAGATGCTCGACCGAGGATCAATATACATGTACGTGCACGATTGAGCTAGCCTGTCACTGACATCGCTTTCTAGTGAGGAAACTGACGTTAACATTAGCTTTACCAGCTTTTTACTATTTCTATGTAATTAAAATGTATGAATGTAAAGTGGCGAGTACATGAAAACCGAAACAATTCCGATGTTCCATATATATGGATAAATAAAATCTAGATTAACATATAAATCTGTAGTAATGTGTGCTGTGGGGAAGCCCCTGACATCTTGGGTGACAAAACGGACGAAAAACCTCTATTATTATTATTATTAATCCGCATATAGAAGATAAATAAATCATTTAATTAATATCATATAAATTCTCATATGTTTTGCGCTTCATGACGCTTCCATTCGAGCTTTTCCAGTCGAGAGTCTGTTCCTCAGATTGTTCTCCAGTTCTTTGTTCATCCACTTCAGCGGCTCCTTAAATCCTTAAGAGCAAAAACACTCCGGTGACCATCGCGCTAGATCATGCGGAAATTATCTCCCTCCTGTGTCAGCATTTTTAATTTGCATTTGTGCCTTATAAAATCTCTGCAGATTTAAATGATGAGCTAGTAGTTATTAAAATAATTCTGAAATTTTATATTGTATGATAATTGTAATACGATATGATATGAGATAAGGTAAGATAAATTAAGATAAGATAAGATAATATAAGATAAGATAAGATGAGATGAAATGAGATGAGATGAGATGAGATAAGATAAGATAAGATAAGATAAGATAAGATAAGATAAGATAAGATAAGATAAGATAAGATAAGATAAGATAAGATAAGATAAGATAAGATAAGATAAGATAAGATAAGATAAGATATAACGATTCTTAGGGCGTGAGAGAGAGAGACAGAGAGAGAGAAAGAGAGAGAGATAGAGTCAAAGACAGAGATAGAGTGAACGAGAAAGAGATAAAGAAAGCGAGAAATAGTAGAGTGAAGCAGAAAGCTATGCCAGAGACCTGAAATTGTTGAAACACTGCAGCCAAAAATGTAAAGACATTGGCGACAATTGCTGCATGAAATATCCTACCGGATTATTTCCATGCCTCATTAATCATTCGCTCTTTATATTCAGTTTTAATCCTCTAAAATAAAGGTTTGCCCATTAAAGGCTCTCTCTTGTGGAACCTGTAATCTCTAACATCGGAAAGAAATTTAAGGATTTGACGAACAGCGATGCTATTATTCTGCAATCAGCGCAAGCATCGAAGCGCTTTTATGTAAAATGTAAAACTCATAAACTGCGCTCGGCCGAATTCGAAATCATACGGAAAGATAATAATTCTAAAAGAATTGGAAATAATTGAGAGAGAATGCGGAAATATATTAAACCTTAATGATAAAGCATCGAGTTTCTGCTTCAAAGAGATGCATTAAGAGCTTTATTAGCGGTAACGTTTTATGAGTATATTGCGGTATACTGGAAAAAACGTTATTATAAAATTATCGAGTTATTGAATTTTAGACAACGCACATTCGCATATCCTTTATATCCAAGAGCATTTCGAGTAGCTAACAAGTATTTAGCCGTGGATGTCGTCTATTATTAAGATCTTTAAGCTCTTTCGAATTATGATACTAATTTAACAAATATATCAGACTTTTAAACTGTTGAAGCGGATATAAAAAGCTAAGTTTAACGTCACTTTCCTCACTTGAGAGCAGTGTCAGTGACGGGCGAGCCCAGGATTTTAACCCCGCACATACTGATCCGCGGTCGAGTACCTTACCGACATCGCCACTGGCTCCAGCCAAATATAGTTGAGAACTATTAGATGATTTCAAGTAAATAATTAGACATAACTTCACGTCACTTTGAGACTTCTCTAATTTTTTTTAAATTTATGATTCTGGTAATGTTTAAGATTAAGCGGAAATACTATTGGCTAACTGTTTAGGTTATGTAAACAACCACTATTTACATTCAGTTCATAAGCACATTAGCAATTTTAAAGCCCATGATTCCGTTCAGATTTTATTGAGCACTAGTTAAAGGTCAACAAAGTACACAATACACAACATTAAGTACAGTAATGGTCTGTAAAGTATACTATACACAACACTAAGTACAGTAGTGGACTACAAAATACAAAATACACACACAATACGAACTACAAAGTTTTTCTGCAGAATAGTCTACTAAATAAAGTAATGGACTACAAAGTACAGTATACACGACACTAACTACAGTAATGGACTACAAAGTACACACACAAAATTAAATCTCACAAATTAAACTGCCGTCTGTATTATAATTGTTGACAACTCTACACGGCGCTACGACGATTAATTAGCCCTAAAACCAGCGAGCCAGCCTAATTGACGCTTTCACCCGTCTATAGGCGTCTCTCTAGTGAAGTGAGGCTGAGTTAAGATTCGAGCCCTGGGTGACTGCACGCATGGCGCCAGAGAGAGCCGTTGAGATGCGCTAATAAGGCGATGTCTGGAAAACAGGGAATCCATCGAGACGAGTCTTCCAGGTAACTCCAGGTGGTGTTAGTTCAAAGTTGTTAGACGGAGAGCACTCTATATTACTCTCTACCTCTATCACAACCTTTAGTTTTCGTTTTCTCTCTCTTTCTCTCCATGATTTTATTATAAATAAAATCTCTCTCTCTCGCTCTCTCTTTCTCGTTTTCCTTCTTTGTTTCTCTGTTTCTCTCTCTCTCTCTCTCTCTTTCTCTCTCTCTCTCTGTGTGTCTCTCTCTCTCTGTTTCTCTCTCTCTCTCTCTCTCTCTGTTTCTCTCTCTCTCTCTCCATGCTTTTAATATACATACTCTCTCTCTTTCTCTATCTGTCTATTTTATCTTTCTCTCTCTCACTCTCTTTTTCTCCCTCATTTCTCTCTCTCTCGCTCTCTCTCTCTCTCTCTCTCTCTCTCTCTCTCTCTCTGCTATAAAGTCGATTCTAATTACGTCAGTTTCCTCACTCGAAAGCGATTTCAGTGACGGACTAGCCCAGGATTTGTACCCAGCACATACTGATTTACGATATGATATCTTACCGACATCGCCACTGGCTCCAGCCAATCTATTTTTAAACTATCTATGGTATCTGACCTTATAATTAAATTAACATCATCATCAACATGATAGTAAATAAATCAGCGCTGACTACTGCACGGTCTTTAGTAGTTTATATATTCAACGATTGCCAGTAGTCTTGGAAAAAAGGAAATAACAAACAACTCGTAAAAACACAAATCTAAGCAAGGAAGGAGTAGCTCATGCGACTTTCTGCTTTGTTTGAATTCATTTTATAACATTAATTCATTCGGCTGAAATTAAACAAAATTAACAATATTTAATATTTTCTATCTAATAATTAAGCTGTTATGGACGTCATATTTATTAATATAGTTAATGAAAAAATAATATAGTTAATAATAATAGTATAATGTATAACAATATTAGTAATATAATGTATATCTGAAAAAAGATATTGTTTCTACATTGGCAGAACTTATTTAAACCTGAAGAATATTTTAAAGTCAAAAGCACAGTAAGTTTGACTCACTGAAATGGTATGTCATAAGAATAGTATAAAATAGTAATAGTAAAGTCTGCACCAAAGCATCAAAAATCATTGTGTAGAGAAGGTAAGTGCTTCTGAACCTTGACGTTAAGCAAGCAACAATCTGAATTATTGTGATGTGATAGAAGAAAATCTGTATGTCTAAATTATTTTAGTTTAAACGTTAAGGACAATGTATTCGATTTTAAAATGCTAAAATTAAATATTCTCGTGTTGTGTCCAGGACATTGAAGATATAGGCCTACTAACCGTTAACTTAACGTGCTGTATGATGCGACAAGGTAAGAGCTGAATAGAGGCACCGGAAACAAACGCAGATGCCGTAATTTGAAATTCTGAAGATAGAGGCTCCATGACGTCTAAGGATTAGGTCCAGTCTTGTTTGAAGATATTAACTTGTTGATCTGTGAAGTACTCTTAGTATAGAACGTGAAAGCAGACTAAGAATATGTGTCTTGAATCTGTCACTTGACTAAACTTTAGAGAGAGAGATACAGAAAATCAAGCAATGCATGTGCTAATTAAATTATAAATTATAATTATAATTATATTTATTAAATTATAAGAATTAGTCCCAAAACCTTGATGAAGAGACCCATATGAAATCTTCCCTGAATTAACCGTATAGTTATAAATATTAATAAATATAAATATTACTATGCCTAACTATTCGGCTGGAGCCAGTGGCGATGTCGGTTAGATATTCGACCGCGGATCAGTAGGTGCGGGGTTCAAATCCTGGTCTCGCCCGTCACTGACATCGCTTTCGAGTGAGGAAACTGACGTTTACGTTAGCTTTAGCTTTTTAATAAGTATAAACTAGCACAACAGTAGATAGAAATTTATGCATAGGACATAGTCAATGGATGACCGCTAAATGAAAGGAAACACGTGTAGTGCCTATTCATAAAAGTAGTGGAAGAAAATAGAATAGAAAAAGTTTTCTTTTTCTAACGGATATGCGTATATGCAAATCTCATAATAGCTGACTATAATGACTAAAATAGCGAGATTCAAAGAGGTGTTATAGAGAAGTTAAGATTGTGGGAAAACGAAACAGTTTTCACTCATATTGGAGAAACGTTTCCAGAACGATTGGCATAACTCGCTTTATGCTCTATATACTAACACTAATTTAATAAAATAGTCGATAAATGGAGTAAAAATTGAATAAAAGCTAATTAAATTTATAAAGAAGTGATCATTTCGATAATAGGTAGAATTGTATTTATATAAAATAGATCGTAAGTAAATTAATAATTTTAGAATATTCATACAATATATCAATCAATCATTGAATCGTAAGTTCGTGACGGAATTAATGTAATAACGTAATAAATGTAAGTTTCGATAGACCTTGCAATTCAAATTTATAAGACTCTTAATTAGAACCCATAAAATGGTCATTTTTAAACAAAATTCTGTCGTATTTTTTATAGTGAAAAAATAGCCAAATGGTAAATAATTAACAGTAATAATTTGCATTTTTCTTGCTAGTGAATCCCAATTCTGCTAGTTTTTCCAGGTATTTTCTAATTCTCCCAAAGTTATTAAATATTAGTTGGTCGCATGATTTTATTAAATCCCCTTATACCTTCTAATTATAGCTTATTGTGGTTTTTGTAACGCTGCGAATTTCTAAAATAATAAATTAATAATACTTGCTACAGATTAATTAATATCAGTAAATAATAATTAATAGAAATATATTAATTATGAAATTAATTAAATAAATTAATAATAATTAATCAACAAGGTCTAATCCCAATCCTAGTTAAACTGGTATTCGAGGGAAGAAGCAGATGATGATGATTAATAATAACTAAAAATCATAATTTTAGTTATGATAGTTTTCATTATGAATACTAATTTCAGAATAATACTAAACAAATATTATTATTACAAAATTAATAAAAAGTATAAGTAGTAGTAGTTTATTTATTATTAATAAATCGTATTAATTTATACCAACAGATCGGTTTATACTGAAGACCACGTACTAATTAAAGTGGGGGAGGATAATAGAGTTTTAATATTTGGGGGCACATTTCTCCCCTCCCTTTTCTATGCCTAGGGTTAAAAAGAATTTGGCTGGATGAAGATTTTCTGCCGGAGATTTGAAGATGATTTGGTGACCGGACGTCGAGACGGACGTGAATTAAAGACCAATTAGAATCCAACAATAGTCGATTAGAGTCTGCACGCACACCCGACGCGCCATCTCTAGTCATGAAGGGATTTCAGGAGAGACACGCTTCAGACGTCACGCATTCTACCTTTTATTTCTGTCTTATAAGAGAATTTATAACTTTATTATCAATTTAATGAGGTAAAAGATGTCTGCGCGCATAGCTTTTGGTTAAATTAATTATTTTGTAAAATGTAAAGCGTTAATTTGCACGAATGTGTTTGACTGTTGCTTGTTCCGACACACAACTGCTTTGGTAGTGCTGTATAATAGTTAAATTAAATTAGGTTTATTTATTTTATGGTTAATTATTTTCTTATACTTATTTTCATGTAAAATAGTTTAATATTTCTGATAATCAAGATTGAACTTCTATGAATGAAAAGCCATGACTGTATTGCAATGTCTAGACTACATTCATGTTAAATTTTCATCATCGTCATCATCATCATCATCACCAACATCATCATTATCTTCTCTTAGGCCTAAATCCCAATTTACCCAGAGCCGGGATACGAATAGACCTTCTCCAATCCTCTCTGTCCCCCACCATATCATCAGTCAATCTCCTATTTTTTATGTCCATCTTAATTACCGTATCCCAGGTCAGTAGTGGTCTACCTTTCTCTAGCTTAACATCAAGCTCTTCCCTCCAAACTCTCTTTACTACATCCTCATCTACCTTTCTCACAATATGCTCATACCATCTCAGTCTCGTCTGAGGTTAAAATCAGGCTAAATTTTATTGTGGTTAAAAATGCGTAATATCGATGTATATATTAGTCTCGGTCTTGTTATAGGTGGAATTTAAAACCACCTAGTTGACTTATAGGCGAAAGGTTTTTGTGTAATTTTGGTCTTAACAAAGTTAGAAGTAGAGGCTCGATGGATGGTTTTGCCAGAATTTATCAGCAGTTCTGGTATATTCTGGCAATTTATACTTTTGCTTAAACCTTTCAGTTTTCGCTTTCTAATCAGCACTTTAAAGACTACCATTGAGCTCTAATTTAAATAAATTAACAGATTCAATTACGCTGTTACATTTTAAGCGAAATATAGTAGAGATGGGAATTTTATGAATTTCCAGAGTTCGGGTTCGGTTCGGTTCGTTGAAAAGAAAGTTCGATTCGGTTCGGGTTCGGTTAGCAGTTGACAATTTGAGAGTTTGGTTCGGTTCGTTGAAACTGAAAGTTTGGTTCGGTTCGGGTTCGGTTCTAACAAAGGTTCGGTTCGGGTTCGGCTTGCTTTCCAATTCGCAAGAGTTCCATTCGAGTTCGAAATGGTTTGGTTTTGATAATGTTTCTATTGTTTAACTTCAATTATAATAATCATGGATATGAAAAATATGTTTAAAATGGTTTATGGTAAATATGCTAAAAATTCATTAAGATGATTTGGTAAACACTTGTACTTCCATAGAAAAATTATACACCGTTTTCTATCAACTGATCAGTAATAAGCTTCATAATTTACCTTAGGGCTTCAAATTTGAAACTCTCATGATCACTTATGAAGTTACGAAAATAGTTATGAAATTATTGCATTGCTATGATGCAAAATTATTTACTTCAGATAGCCTTAACACATATAGAAGGTCATATATAATTATATGCAAATCTCGCTGCAAAAATATTAAGGTAGCACACTAAAATTAGAAAAAATTCATAATTTTAATTTAACAGGAACAAATCCACCTAGAATGAGTCAAGCATTTTCAGATTTCTATGGAATACTCTCATCACTTTTATCTCTTTTATGTTAATCTTCATTCCATATTTCAATGCCGTATCATTCATACTATCCATTATCTTTTGTAGGCCCGTCTCGCTTCCTGCTACCGGTCCTTTGTACCGCTACCATTTTAAAAGTTGTGTCGGAACCAGCCTTAGCTGAATATATGCTGTTAGATACTGTAAGACATGTAAATGCAAAAACTAATATATATTTGTATTGTTCTTACTATCTTTATTTAATGTCAGGCTGGTGAAGAAGAAAGGAACTACAAGAGTTTGGTTCAGGTCGGTTGGACGAAGTCTGGGTTCGGTTCTGTCAAAATTCCAGATTTTAGGGTTCGGTTCGGTTCGGGTTCGGTTCGATTCCCATCTCTAAAATATAGCACATATTGTAAAATAATCACTCATTGGTACTGCGACTGCCTTTGCGTATTAACAATTACATTTGTTATAGCTTATTTCCCATTGGCTGATCGCAATTAGACTTCTCGCTGATTGGATTAGAAATTATAATTAGCGACAAGTTGGGCGGTGCTTATGTAGGTATTGATTATTTCTGCCTGCATTCATGGTCTCTGCTCGTCTAATTTAGCTCTAAAAAGAATCTTCCCGTGTCAAATGGTTTCTATTTATTTGTGTCTTAATTTCATCAATATTATTTATGTTATTTTCAAAATTCAGTCATAATCTTACAATATTCTCTCTAATGTTATTCACTGTAGGCGTTGTATGGACCATGTTTCAGTCCCTACGATATATATATATATATATATATATATATATATATATATATATATATACATGTATATATATATATGTATATATAAATATATATATATATATATATATATATATATATATATATATATATATATATATATATACATGTATATACATTTAATCCTGGGGGAAAATATTTCAGGGTGAGGTGGGTCCCCTCTTGCCATCATCAGCTCCTGCCTTTAGTCGCCTCTTACGTACACGCAGATCGTTTGCAGTTGCCCTATTCTGCAGTGGTCAATCCACACACGAGCACAACACGGGGTGACATGGGGATATACATGTATAATTATTATAATGGTTGTTTCTAACGATCGATCAATCAAATCAGTCAGCCTCTCCGCGATCTCTCATAGATTGAGGTTATTATCCGATTAACAGAATCAATTCTGTTATAGAATACCGCATATTAAAAAATTAGCATTTTTAGAAGAGATGGACAAGTAAAGTGTAAGAATAGATGCGAAAAATGGTAGTTCATCTTTAATTATGCCTAAGCTTACGCAATATGCTTACATGCTTATTTTATTACATACTTACAAACTTATATGCTTATATACTTACATACTTACATGCTTACATCTAACATATAAGCCTATATGCCCATATTCTTATTTGCTTATGTGTTTACATGCTGATATGCTTACATACATGTACTTACATGCTTACATGCTTACGCGTTTAAATTACTATATGGTTAGATGTTTACACGCTTACAAGCTTATAATAATTATAAGCTTATTAGCTATAATAATAATTATTATTATAAGCTTATAATAATTATTGTAATTTTTATAGATTACAAGCCATGTTAAAACGCTAATGTTTATAGGCTTACGGCACAAACTATATTCTCAAATCAACATCTCTCTGATCGACGGAGTTATACATTTATTTCTCCATGGAGTGAAGAAAGTGTTCAGCGGAGCTTGAACGAGGTTAATGGGTTAATCCCTTCTCAATGATCCTAATCCCCGGATTAAGAAGTATTCTAATGTGAAAATGAGCAAACGACACAAGGCAAGGCCTCTTTCCTATTTGTTCTGATTTCAACAAAGCCTAATATGATCGATGGCAAATGTCTGCTATAAGAAAAATATCTACTTCATTCACATACATGTAGAATGGGGTAGAAAAGTTTCAAAATTTGCCAACCACTTGCGCTGCTTAAGAGACGACTAAGAGGTTAATGATGAAATAGATAATGTGGTACAGTATTATAATCGACCATTATAATGTGAATTTTTTATCATTATAAGGTGGATTATCGGAATTTCTGGAGGTTAGGCGCTCATCAACCATAAAGCCCTTTCAAGCCTTGGCTTGTTTTTATGCCTTCTTTTACGACGCGTCACATATACGCGACTGGTCCATTCTTCAAGCAACCCGGACACAACACGGGGATATATCATCCTTCTAACATATCGAAAAATCTGTAAAACCTTCAAAATCATTCACTAATTATTTGAGATTGCTGATGGAAAATAATATTCTCCAGATGTCCGTAGTTACCTGTCAGCCTCCAATAAATCATTGATCATTGATCATTGATCATTGATCATTGATCACATATCATTGATCTATCAACAATTTACTAAATATCTTGAGTAAGCTAGGTACTCAAGACATTACGTAAATTGTTAAGGCAACAGTAAAAAACACCAAGATTGCTAGTTAGTTTATACAGATAACCTTACTAGTTACTCTTGTATTTATTGGGCTCCACATGCTGACCAAAGCCTCACAAGAATATGACTAAATATGATCCCTCTCCCTCCTCCCTTCCTCCCTCACTTTCTATCCTCTCTCTCTCTCTCTCTCTCTCTCTCTCTCTCTCTCTCTAGTGATCTGCAAATGACAGGTCCAATCACATATTGCTACTCTAAGTGGCTTCGAAATCAAGAAAATGCATTCTTCGATTTCAGTCGATACCTACTGAAGCCAGTGGTGATGTCGATAAGATACTCGACCGCAGATATCAGTATGTGCGAGGTTCAAATCCTGAGCTCGCCCGTCATTGACATCGCTTTCAAGTGAGTAAACTGACGTAAAAATCAGCTTTACCAGCTTTTTGGTCAAAAAATAGTCCAAGCCTTTTTCAGGCCATAAAGTAGCCTAATTATAGGCCTAATGTTGCCAAGAGAATATGAGAAAGAAAGGGGGGAGAGATGATATTTTCGTGGCACCTGGCACTAATATCCTTGGACCCACTGGCTCTGTCGTCACACATTAAACTAGTTAGGCAGGTGACCCCCCAGCTCTCTCAAGCGATCAAAAATCTTCCTGTGACAGCGAATACCTTCATGCGCTATGAAACGAATTTAAAACAAAAGCGTAACGGAATGATGAAGAGAGTGTACTTTTAGCTAGCCATTTTTCTATATTTTCCCCGAGGTTGATATTAAAATGACTACAAGGAATTACTAAATTGTAAATGAAATCTGTCGAAGAGAATCCATTTCTTTACAATTTTGGAATCTTTAAGTTAAAAATTTCAAAGAGAATAGAGCCCATCAACCCTCTCTCTCTCACTCTCTCTCACTCTCTCTCTCTCTCTCCATCTATCTCTCTATCTTTTTCTTTCTAAATCGAATGTGTCTTCTGGATTCTTTTCTCAGTGGAAATCAACCTCTATCTAAGTTAATCCCCAGTACTTAGCAGGTCGAATTAGGTTCGAAGCTTAGGGATGTCTGTAAGGTCAGATAAGATGAGAAAATTGGCTTTGTCGAAAAATTAAATAACTTAAAATTCAATCAGAGGTTTCACAGATTCAATCAGAAGTGTTTTATTAGAAAGAGAGATTTTTCTCTAGGTGATGGAAAGAATTGTATCATCTTATTAAAATCAGTTTAAAAGATTTAAAATATTAGCATAATCTGTCTCTTTCTCTCTCTCTCTCTCTCTCTCTCTCTCTCTCTCTCTCGCTAGTATTCTACAAAGTGACAGGTTGTTCAAAGTAATCCTACCAGTATTCTGCCATAAAGAGCACTCCATTGAACAGCAAATAAGTTAGTCTCTTCAAAAAGGGCCATGACAGCATATCAATACTTTAATGTAGTCCATAGTTTGAGTAAATATGGTCTCTAAGGTGATTTCTCTTTTCCTTCCATAAGCTTATCTTCCATTACGTAATCCATATCGAAATCGAATTAAACCAAAAGTTCAACATATCTGCATAAAAATTATTTATCTTCAGGAACAGCAAAGCAAGTTGACTGATTTCGTGAAAAAATCGCAAGTATAGAAATTGGCGCAGAATGATAGTCATAGATTGAAGGAGACAAAGAGAGAGATTGAAGGAGAATAAAAGAAGAAGATTGAAGGAGAAAGAGAGAAAGAGATTGAAGGAGAAAGAGATAAAGAGATTGAAGGAGACGAAGAAAGTGATTGAGGGTGAATAAAAGAAGATTGAAGGAGAATATGAGAATTGGATTGAAGGAGAAAGAGAGAAGGATATTGAAGGAGAAAAAGATAAAAAGATTGAAGGAGAAAGAGAGAAAGAGATTGAAGGAGAAAGAGAGAAAGAGATTAAAGGAGAAAGATAGAAAGAGATTAAAGTAGAGAGAAAGAGATTGAAGGAGAAAGAGAGAAAGAGATTGAAGGAGAAAGAGATTGAAAGAGAAAGATTAGCTGCAGGAGAAGAAACAGAGAAATGCTTTTAGATTGATCGGTTAAACGCTCAAAGAGTAGCTTTCAAATCTTCACCAGCTGTCGTCCAAATACCCCCCTCCCCCTCGCCCCCTCTCACTCAATTCAATCTCCAACTCACACCCCACTTCTCCTGCTGGTCACCTCATGAATTTCATCAATACTTAAACTACTTGATAATTAATCCGATCACTGTTGCTCTTATAAATTCCCTATTAATGGATGAAGATAACGGAAACAGAAATGATCAGAGCATGAATGGGCTGAGACGTGTGGAGAAACATGACCATGACCGTCCAGGCTTGCAACAGGCACTTGAAGAAGAATAAGAAGAAGAAGAAGAAGAAGAAGATGATGATGATGATGATGATGAATACGAAGAAGAAGAAGTAGAGAAGAATAAGAAGGAGAAGAGAAGAAGAAGAAGAAGAAGTGAAGAGAAAGAAGAAGAAACAAAAGCAGAAGAAGAAAAAGAAATCACTACATATTACAAACATAAATGTATATTATAATGCAAGCGAATGAAGACGGGTCATTTCAATTATCAACTGCCTTTTGTATTTATCCTTTACATTTGACATTTTGGATTTCGATTGTATTTAATTTAAGGAAACATTTTGTCATCTTCTTAGCTCTTGCTTAAAAGTGCTAGATGTTATCATAACTGACAGCAGCACACTGATTGCTTAATAGTGCTGTTGTTGTTGCTGCTGTTCTTGTAATTTTTGCTATAAGAGCATCTAATTATCTCGCAAAACTAAATCTTGTAGGGATATTCATTCAACTCGTTAAAACGGACGTACTTAAAGAGGATCCGGAAAATCCTATTAAAAGAGGAACCTGCAGGAGGATCGATTGATTGGGATTTAATGTTCTGGAAGTGTTTCTGTTTTCCGGTATCGTCTGCACGATTGCTCAATCATGTAGGTAAAGATGACGACGATGATGATGATGATGATGATGACGATAATAATCCGGATATGAATGAGATCATAGAAGTAAAAGAGTTACGTTCTTTTTATTAGTTTACGTGGCAATCATCGTTCATACATTATAATTATTTAACTGTAGGATGAATCCATCTCTCTCTCCCTTCTCTCGCTCTCTCTCAATTTATAGTGTTCTACCAAGTGACCAGTGGCGGATTCACAAATTCTTATCCGGGGGGGGGGTATAATTTTTTCACGTCCTTTTCTAATCATGCAATAGTTTTAATAGCTTTTATAAGATTGAATCTATGATCGCCATCCCCCTTTGACCCTAAATAACATACCACTGGTGAAAGCCATTTTAATTACTTTTCGTTAATATATAGCACAATTTGTAAGACCCTCCGAAGTCTTAGCGTAGTTTACAAAATTACGCGAAGACTTCGGAGGGTCATGGCCCCCTGCCTCCCCCCCCCCTCCTCCTCCCCCCGTCTCTATCCGTCACAGCTATTGACAAATCAAAGGCAAATAAACAACTATCTTTGGAATATCAAATAGTTTAACAATAAACGCAGTAAATATCTTTAGAAGCTGAGTAGCTACTACGTAACCACTACCGTATCTGAAAGATACTTGCATTTTTAAATTACACACCCTTCAATATCCATTTAAATATAAATTTATTTAGTTATTTATTTATTTCTTTATTTATTTTATTCACTAATCACACGCATTTATAACGAGCAACATGACAAATGTTCAACAACAGAAGAGAAAAGCTTTTGAACGGAAATAAAGGCCTTGTTGAGGCACTTACATGTCCTGAGAAGAAAAACTTAGGAATCAGATTGTGTTCATATAATTTAGTTCATGCAACATTTGTTCAATATCTGCCATATATTTCTTCTGGAAAGAGCAAACTAGTATTTATGACTTACCCTTGCTATTAATGTTATTATCGATTGGCTATTTTTCATTCAAGAATCATCTTCGTTGCATATCTGAAAATGTTAAAGTCTTCGAACCTTTATCATTTCAAATGAATTATATTAAAGGATTGAACTATTATTATTAAATAAAATTATAAAAAGGATTTTACAGTTGGAGAACAAAGTCCGTTAACACGACGACCACGGAATGTGAACCTCTGAATTGAAATACGGAACTCAACCAACGGAATAATTTCCATGCTAACATCTTCGGTCGACATATCATAGTTAATGTCTGGCTAGCGCAGCAGCAGTAGGGGAAAATTAGTAAAAATATGCGCGGTCACGCTATGGCCAGGAGTACTAGAGAATAATCCACAGTTTCAATTACTCGCTATTTATTGCGCTGGAAATAATCCAGTTAGACTGACCGACCTGGAGAGACCAGTAAGTGGCGAGGTCAAAATGTTGAAATAGGGTGAGAAAGCTAATACACTGATATATATATATATATATACATATATATATATATATATATATATATATATATATATATACATATAAATATATGTAAATATATATATATATATATATATATATACATACATATACATATATATATATGTAAATATATAAATATATGTATATACATATATATACATACATATATATATACATATATATGTAAATATATATATATATATATATATATATATATATATATGCTAAATATATAAATATATGTAAATATATATATATATATATATATATATATTTACACACACACACACATATAGATATATATATATATATATATACATACATGTATATATATATATACATACATTTAGTGATTTATATATATATATATATATATATATATATATATATATATATATATATATATATATATATATATATACTGTATATGTACACAATTGACCTAGTACAAGTCTTTTTATGAAGGGGTGATCTTATTGTTCTATAAGGGTCTCCTTCTGTAGCCTGAAAGAAAACTCTGGGAATGAATATGTATCTTGGACCTGCCGCTTAGAGAACACTGGAAGAAGAGAGATAGAGAGACAGACAGAGAGAGAGAGAGAGAGAGAGAGAGAGAAAGAGAGCGCGAGAGAGATATACAAAGAGAGAGAGAGAGAATGAGAGAGAGAGAGAGAGAGTGATAGAAAAAAACATTTATTTCGAATAATTTTCTGAGGGAAGGAATTTCCCAACCCTCACTCGTCTCTTATCTTTTATGAACACTGAGGAAGGTAAATATATACTACTAGCGAGTAACTTAAACGCCACTCACCAGGGAGAGCATCAGTCGTCAGGGGGACGACACACTCGCTAGGGGCGCCACACGTAATCTAATTGTTAACCGCTAAAACTTCTTCATAGCAATTCCACTCACGGGCTGCTGGACAAACAGAGCCGGTCTATGCAGTCGCCATTTTAGCTTTTAGTCCAGGGGAGGTGCTTGATAATTCATTGATCTTCCCTGACATCGCTTTCGAGTGAGAAAACTGACGTTAACATTAGTTTTACCAACTGTCTGGAAGGAAACTAATTTGAAGCCGAATGTGGGATGCTCGTGGAAGACAATGGAAAATAAGTCAGTGCCACCCAGACTGAGGCTTGTTTTTGTTATTTTTGCCTTCAACCATATTATTTGTGTAACATGTCACTTTCATAGTAATGTTGAATTATTTACTCCATTTTGAAGCACATATTCATTTGAGTGATGAATGTAGGAGCAAAAAAAATATGGAATTAAATTCTTTGTGGTTCTATCTATGATGTATATCTGGTTGTCTCTGAGTTGTGTGCGAGCAAGTGAAGAATAGACCAAGCGTAAACTGTACGTGTGGTAAGAGGCGACTAAGCAAAAACTGAGGAAGGCCACGGGAAACCAGCTCAAAAGCCATATTATTCCCAACCTATAAGCGTCATTCGGGTGTTGATAACGCATAGCCTTTTGTGAAGTAATTAAATCGTTAATCGATGGTGTGCTCTAAAGAGTTTGAAAGCAGCATGCGAGCGGGAATGTTTACATTTAACCTGCCACTTAGCAGAGCACTAAAAAGATACATTTTGCTCTAAAAGTTGTAGGCTAGTAAACTTTGATTAAAAACACATGAAACTAAAATATTGAGATTCTGTATTATAATTTGTGCAATATTCTGCAAGTGAAAATATACGTATGCATATTTTGAAACATACATGTATGTGCAAATGACTTGGTTTCAACAATTAAACGAACCTCTTCTCAAAAATTTCTTTAGAAATATAAGGTAGAAAAATAAGGTAGTATACCCCTCCCCCACCCCGCTACTCGACTGTTTCACCGCCCGGGGGTGGTGTGCCGGGCGCTTTCAGGAGACTTATGATGTTTTCTTGCACCGCCAGAGTAAGCAGATTATCTCGAGGAGGGTGGGCCCTCCCCGCCTTGTACCCATCCCCACCCCATTGGTTGAGACAATGAGAAAGGTAGCTAGGATCCCGAAAGAAAATGTAGCAAGAGCAGCACTAATAGTACTCATTTGGTATCGTTTATTTGTTTATCACAGCGCAGGTTAATAATAATAATAATAATGGTTTAACGTCCGTTTCCTCATCCAGGGATTATTCCCTACACAAACAATAAACGTTCCCATTATACAAACAATAGGAACGTGCATGTAGTTAGGTAAGCAAAGAATAATACGAAAGAGGCTACCATAAAAGAGCCATAGCTCTGTTCCGAAATACCACGATTAGCAGCTATAGCAGAGTCTTCTTAAGTCTGAAATACAAAAAATTTCTATTACATTACCAATTACAGTATGGTAGCCATACAATTGAATATTTTCAAATTAGGAAATGGCCAGACACTGGCAAGTGAAAACACAAAATTAAAAACATTTTATCTTTAATAATTAGCTCCAATAATGATGATGATGATGATGATGATGATGATGCTGAAGATGATGATTTATATATATATATATATATATATATATATATATATATATATATATATATATATATATATATATATATATATATAGTATATTATATACGTTATATTATATATATTATATATATATATATATATAATTATATACATGTATATTTATATATTTTATTATATATGATTATCTGTCTCCTCTAGATTCGTCTTCCATTCCCGTACTCTACCTCCATTCTCTAACACACGCAGTAATTGACAAGTAAATATCGTTGTGGAGTAAACGGTGCGGAATTTATGAAAGCATTTGCGAGTCGATCATCCTCCACGTTCCGTCCTAATTCCTTCCCTCGATCTCTTCCAGCATTGAACTATGATCCTGTAATGGATTTAGAAGACAGCGGACACAAAGAAGCGTCCATTGGCTGATATATGACTTAGCCAAACGCTGAATGGGAGAAAGGCTGAATGCTGTGAATCCTAAATACACGTTGATATTGGCTTTAAATAATGTCTGATTTAATTAATATATATCCCACGTTCTCAGTGGAAAAAACTAAACGACGTCATTGATATGGATTATAGCCAGCATGAACCGTACGCGATATCATCGTCATCTTCTTCCCTTAAATTTGATCTATGCTGACCCTTTAACTATGGGTCGCTATACAAGTGGAATGTTTTTATTTCCATTCGTTCAATGAATTTCTGTAACAATTTTTGAAGCTTAGGTTTTCGAAAACTGAATGCTCTTTCTTATGTTGATTTGGGTCCTAGTGATTTGTCGCCTTTTAAGAAACGCAAATTTACAAAAAAATTATAAGAACAGCAGCAACGTGCTGTTGGTCACAGCAGCAACGTGCTGCTGTTCTACACGAGAATCATAATCACGCCACGGGAATCATAATCACACCACGAGAATCATAATCACACCACGGGAATCATAATCGATTTCAAAGCTTACCCAATGAAAAGCTAAAGCTAAAGTCATGTTTAAGGTTAGTTGTCTACCGGGAAAACATGCCAGCGACAGAACGCTGAGTGATTGAACACTGGATTCGAACCATGCACATACGGATCCGCAGCAGGCCACTTAGCAACAGGCTATTGCCTCAGACCTAACGTTGAGTTAGATAGCAATTTATTTAGGTCCTAGATAGGAGATTAGATATTGGAAGTTAACCAAAAAATGTTTACCTCGACAGTAATTATGTATCTTTTATTTTCGGTCGCCATAGATAGTATAGACCCGATAATTACTATTTTTCCTTCGCACTATTGAATGTAACTTCATCTGAAAAATGTTTTATGACAAAAGGTTAAATCTAGTCAGTCCATAATACAATTTCTGATCTCATAGAGAGTTGAGGGGGGATATCCGTGTGTCCCCCTAGTCTCAGATTCTTATCTGATATATCCCACCCCCCTCCATCCCTTCCACACCCCTCCCCACTGACGCTTCTAAAAACAAAAAATGATTTATAACTCGCCGGCCTTTCACGACCCGCCAAGTATTTTCTGTCTAGTGCAGACATTCTCAGAGGTTAAGAGACAGAGAGGGCAAGAGGAGCTTACTTCTACTTCTCTACTTGTCCTCAGTCTCTCCATCTCTCTATCTTTCTCTATCTCTCTCTATCTCTCTATCTCTCTAGGACTCTCTCTCTCTCTCTATCTATCTAGAATTTAAATATCAATCTCTAAGCCAAATACCTGCATACAATCATCATCATCTTCTTCGTTTGAATCCCAGTTTAACTAGAATTTGAATTAGAAAATGTTGCAGCAATTTCTGGAGCCTAGGGAAGCATACAATCTAAAAGTCCTTTCTGACTCTGATTTGGATCTTATAGTGCTTTAGTCGCCTTTTACGACAGTCTACGGAGTCTACGGATGGACTATTCTTCAGCAACCCGGACATAACAAGAGTAAATTATCAGCATACAATCTTAAACAAAAAGACTTTAGTAATTGCTATGGTAGTTGTCAAGACTGATATTGTTTAGTTTTCTCAGTTAGTTACACAATCTGCACTATTGCATTGCATTGAAAGATATTTGTTGTATGTTACAGTCGTCTAATTGATGAGTAAAGATCTTCAGCATTTTTCTTAATCCTTCTCCTTTTCTAGGTATCTCTTCAATTATTCTCTTTTGAGAACATGTAACGTCCAATCTTAGAGAAAAATTCTTTTAAGTGATGTCAGTAAACTTCTATTTCATAAAGTGTCGTTTATACTGTACACCTTTGCAATTATTGCATAAATGTATTGTTTGTCAAAATGTATATCTTCAAAGGAATGTATATTACAATTTTATATTATATTTCTAAGATTTCATTAAGAGCTTGCGTAATAGGAAATTCCTTATTCTATTTTGTTCATGGAATTTTTATAATTAATATTTCAATAAATTTCAGTCGATACTTCTAAAGAAATTTACTTATATACTTCTACCTACATTCCTCCATTTTCATATTAAACTCAATACTGTAACAAAAGCAATTCTTCAGTTTCCACTGACAGGCGCTGACAGTCAGGCAACACTGACAGACAGACAGTACTGATAGACAGGCAGCACTTACAGACAGACAGTACTGACAGACAGGCAGCACTGACAGACAGACAAACAACACTGCCTATTTAGTCCCTGTTTTCTTACCGGTATCCTGACCATCTGCTGCTGTATCTAAGGATTAACCAGCGATGCCTATCAACCCGGAATCAATCGAACATCTGGTCCCGGGTTCAAATCTCAGCCCGGCTGGATTAGTCTCCTTCAATGAAGCTGTCACTCTTGTGTCAAGATCTTTCCAGTGAAACTGTTTTGATCAACACCTCGATACACCAAGTCTTCATTATGATAAATGCTTCAAGAGAATTTGTTCAAAACTGAAATTGACGGAAAGCCAGTGACGATGACAGTAGGTTTTTTGACTGAAGATCAGTATGTGCGGCGTTCAAATCCTGGGCTCGCCCGTCACTGATATCAGTTTGGAGTGAGGAAACTAACTTTAATATCGACTTTCAGAATCTTTGCGGAATGTACTTAATTCTAGACTAATAACATTAACAGTCTACTAACTATCTAGTAAATGTTTAGTGATCGAGCTGGTAACACGTTTTTAAGTCGGTAAGATACCCGACCGCGGATCGGTATGTGTAGGTTCAAATCCTGGGCTCGCCCGTCACTGACATCGCTTTCGAGTGAGGAAACTGACGTTAACCTTAGCTTTACCAGCTTTACAGGCATATCAAAAGGGTTTTCAACCATGTGA